>SNQJ01S0078529.1:34930-57600 GCA_010110895.2 Picea sitchensis
ACTAGAGGCTGACTCATGGCCCAATCAGCTGGGTGTCACACGTCACATTCCATATGGAATTTCAAACTTCTTTGGGTTCAAAACCCACTGACATGTGGCACACATACCATGTGTCTACGCCCATCCAAGTGGCGTCATTATGACCCACTAATTTGGCTCTTCGGGACTTCGAAAATTTAGAAGCTTTCTCCCTTCACCATCGCATTTGACCTTTCGACATTGGTTGATCCAATGATCGAGCTCTCCTCCCCAGATATACAGTGTAGATCCACTTCGAAGCTTCAAAGCTTCGGGCTTTGGCCTTTCTATTATTCTGCATCAACTTCACCGAAGTCATGAAGTCTGAAGGGATTCCAGGTTAACCCTTCTACACCTTTCCCGGATCTGATGGTCGTAAGGAATTTTCCTTCCTTCCAAACAGATTTTACAACACAAAACATACTTTGTTACTCTGCGAATTTCCAAAGGAATTCACAGCTAACTGCCTCGCAACACTACCAGATATGACGGTCATGAAGGATTCTCCTTCTCCCAAACAGATCCTAAGGTCCACATTACTCTGTGGCCCAATACCACTTATGTCATGGTTTACGACACCTCTACTCCTCCTGAGCTTCGTAACACGGCCAAGGTAACTTCTTGGAACTCAAGAAGGTTCTACGGTTCGAAATTGGTTCCTCTTAACACAATTTCCACCTAAAAATTTGGGTCCAATGACCACTTATCTAGCCCATCCAGGTTCGATGTTAAAATCTTGGCTTTGAACTCAAATTTTTTCTATTTCGACAACAATTCTTTAGAAACATTTGCTTCATTTTCTACTAACATGGCCCATTCAGGCTCAGTGTTGTAACCATGCTCTGATACCAATTTGTAACATCCCTGACTTTCCAAAGACTGGGTAATGCTACCAACACAACCTTAACTTAGCCTTTAAAGATTTGATACCAATTTGTAACATCCCCAGCCATCAACAGTCCTGGGAAATGCCACTACTCAACTTTGAATTAGCTGCGATACCAAATTGTAGCATCCCCGACCCTCCACAGAGACCGGGAAATGCCACTACTACAGAATATTCACATATAAATATAATATGCATTAAATCAAATTAACACATTTTAACATAGATTTATTGTTACCATTCAGATTTAAATAGAATTAACCACAATTCATACATGCAACAGAACACATGATAACATTCCATCATTATGCATAACATAAAATTAAGCAGATAAATTATACTTATCTTTCAACTGGAATAACACCACCAACTATGTGTAGACCTTCCACGAACCTCCCAGCCTTAGACTGCGTTGATCATCACTCTCAGCAGTAGGTCACCCCTGAGATGGGACTAAGCACCACTGGGCAAGGAAATCCTAGGCTAGGCAAGGTCAACAAGAAGACACACAGTTTATGAGGATGGATTCTCTCCTAGGAGCCACTTATTCCCATTGCTCATAGACTCTCATTCCCCACATGCTTGTCCCACCCCAGGAGTATACACCTTCACTATCACACCCGACAGTCCTTCGGTTGCTAAAACTCCCTTGCCTTAGGCTTCAACAACAGGACAGACCTGAATTCTCTGAGCTCTGTGGTACCTACAGGACACCTTCCAAGATTCTCACTTCCTTCACACACTCTCTCACCTGGAGAGAGTTTCTCACAGGCCTGACAACCTACCTCTTCAACCACAACCACCTCTCTCACCTGGAGAGAGTGTTGCACACAGGCCTGACAACGTGCTTCTTCAGCTCCATTCCAGCACAAGGAAGAAAAATGAAAGGCTCAATAAGGAAAAAATGATGACAGCAAGCCACACTCAGTCCAGGAACTGCGTGGACACAACAACCCACAGTCATAACACACAT
Source organism: Picea sitchensis (assembly GCA_010110895.2). Classification (NCBI taxonomy): domain Eukaryota; kingdom Viridiplantae; phylum Streptophyta; class Pinopsida; order Pinales; family Pinaceae; genus Picea; species Picea sitchensis. The sequence goes on from SNQJ01S0078529.1 coordinate 36,808, forward strand.
GGCATAGACAATTACGATATTCTCAGGTTTCATAGAAGACATCAACCCAAATGGTTTAGCACCAAGTCGGATTTGCAGTGTGGATAAACTGGGTTCATGGGAGACACATGAGACAAGACTCAGTCCACGGGTTTTTCGTTGGTTTTCATGGTGTGTGACAAGGAATCTACGTAGAGGTCGAACACAGACTCAATGGTTCAGATAGAGGATGCGTCTGCTTCTCAGGAAAACATCACGGTTTTCTGGTTTCAGATTTGCGTGAGGGTATGCAGGGATCAGACGTGGATGCACAACAGGACAGACAATCCATCGAAGAATGGAGGATGAACCCCCAACATGAACTAACTCTTCATCTTAAGTTGCATGCACCCAGGTCGACACTTGTCTTCCTAGAGTTGTATGCATTCCCTTTTGCACACGTTGGAGCTCCATGTGTTGCCTCTCCCAGGACTTAGGATAAAAATAACATGGCTTTCACACAACTTTGGAATAATAATAAATTATTATTCTCAAGGACTTAAGACCCCAAGCTGAGCCCCCTTTCCCTTACCCACTCTATGGAATCTTAGTCCCCCATCACTCTTTCTTCATGGTCGAACTGCACACAGTGATGTTTATATTTTATTAATGATCTGCATAATTACATATACAAAATCAGGCTCCAGGCCTTTAACACCTAGGCTCTCCGGCCTAATAAATACATAAGCCCACCAACTTATATTCACTTGGCTCACCAGCCTATAAACATGATTACAATTCATAATATAACTGGGCTCATCCTTGGGGATATTACAAGATTCCTCCCATTCACTCTCTACACTAGCTATCCACAACAACAATTCTATCAACAAAAACCACCAAAAATGACAACAAACACTAATGTTCTCGCCCCATTACATATTTATACAAAAGATTAGGGCTCAAAACCCTATGAAAGATCATCATGATTTGGTTACAATTATTTTCTCAGGTGGATTTTTCCTCATTTTCCACCTTCTTTCCTTCCTTTCTTTATCTTCTTGGTCTTCTTGATTTTCTTGATCTTCTTGATTTTTTTTGTCTTCTTGATTTTTCGCTAAGTTTACTTTTATTGCACGCTTTGATCATAACTTCTCCCCTTTCCTCTTATACTGCATGTTTTATCCATACTTTGTATTTTCCCAAAACTTTTATTCAAAAATGTCTATCCAACAAGCCCCCAACACTCACCTATGGCTCATCCCAAGCCACTCAGGCATGTTGTGACACTCGTTTCCATGCTTCCATCAACATTTGGAGGGTTTCCTTGGCTATCTGTACCTCTTTCACGAATTTTTCTTCCTTACTCAAAATTTCCACCAAAGTCTATGCGGTCAAATCTGTGAGCTTCCCCTCAGTGTCCTGTGTTTCTTACTTCATCGTGCCTTGCATAGTGGCCAACTCCCCTATCACCTGACATGATTCATCTTGTAGGGTTTCTAATTTCTATGCAATATTGTTTTGTTCTACTTTCATCTTTTCTACTTCAACATACAACTCTCTGTTAGTGAGAATTGTTGTCGTCCATTCAGTTACTTGGAGGTTTAAGTAAGAAGGTTACTCACGTAGGAAGTTGATTCCTCTTCAATAGATATGGTAGTTACTGAGTTTATTGTACTTTCCCTCCATCAAGAAGATAAAATAAAGACAAGGATTAGACTGTGAGGGTTTATCTAAAGATGTGAATGACTTGGAATATTTATAGAAAAATTGGAAGGCGTACGATACAACTTATTGTCCAAAGTGACCATGAGATTACCAAATCTTATCCAGGTGGTAAATTATTAATTCTCTCATTTTCTTTATGGGCCTTCTCTTGCACACCCCTTATTTTATCATCCATCTCCTTCAGCTCTGGTTTCATCGTGAGCAGGGTCCAAATATGTGTGCTCTCATCGCACATCCTTTTTCATTCATGTTCTAGGATTTTAATGTTTGCAACTGATGTCTTCGTTGTATTTTCCCTTTGTTCTCTTTATTTTGGTGGTGTCCCTGGTACTTTGTGTGATTCCAAGTCTTCTATCTTGGTGAGGAACCCTTTTACGAATTCTTCAATCTTGGACACTTGTTCTTCCATTCTGGCTTTGACTATCATTGGTACTTTTGGGATTTATTTATACATTTTTTGGACGTCTGTTTGTATGTGTTGCGCCATTTTCTTGGATTCATCCTTCTCTTTTAGTTCTTTCTTGACCTTTTCTTCAGCCTCACTCTTTTGATTCAGTGTGCTTTCAAATTTTTTCTCCACTGTGCTCTTTTCCTCTAGAGTAGTTCTATATTCCTTGTATAGTTTTATATTTTCTGCCACAACTTTTATCAACTCGCTAGAAGAAGACTCTACCTGGAATTGTAAGTCCTACACGATACCCATTTTCAATCCCTTTAGTACTATTGTGGGAATTTGTGAGACAACTTAGTCCAAGTGACTTAGTCCTTGTGCTTGTTCCTTCATCTAGGGTGTGGGGAACCCAATTGCATCTACTAGGATTTCTATCATTTTGTGCCTTACATCCATTTTTGAGAAGTGAGGAGTACTAGATTATACTTCCCCCATCACGCCTACCAATTTTCCTTCATTGGATCTTCTTTATGCTGCTAGGCTTACTATCTCAAGTCATTGCTGCAATTTAGTCAGTTGCTCTTGCATCCTCTTGTCGATTTCTTATTGTAGTTGTGACACCTTATAAACTACATCCTCAATGGAATACTTTACTTAGTAAATGATCCTATCCATATCATCATTCGTTAGTTTATACACAGACGGTTCCTTGTGCACTTTATTCTTTTTGCACATAGATGGGGTTGGTATTGTAACCTTGTCTTTTCTTTTCTCTCTTGTATTGGGTATTGTTTGTTGCATTTGTTCAGTTGATGGTGTTGTCTCCGGAGAGTCACCTACACCATTTCCTTGACTTTGTTCCTAATCATTCCCTGGATTTTAATACTATTCTGCCTCTTCATTTCCAGGTTGCTCTGTCTCAGTGCCCTGTGCAAAAATCTTCCAATCTGGGTCCTAATCCTACATGATCAGTTGTATATCTTCTTCAATAACCTTGTACTTCATATGGAACCATTCCTCTCTTAGGTTGTTCTTTGTTTCGACATATATATGATGCCAATTTGCTCAAAATTGTCCAACCGATGTGTATGCTTCCACCAATTAGGGTGTTATGTGTGCTTTTTTCTTAATGCACTGTTTAATCCTTTCAACATATAGAAAAAATGTATGTTTTTGTCTGATTGTTTTCATTTATTTGTTGTATACCAGAAGTTCTGGTACTTTCCTTTTGGACAGTTGGCTTGGAAAATTGGTTCTCATTTATGTCAACCCTTGGAGAAGTAGAAAATCCCTAGATATATGGTTGATATTGATGGTGAGTTAGTTGTCATTGATGGAGTGGTTTATGTTAGCATATGTGATGGGTGCATTTGATTAATTTTACATTAATCCCCAGAGGTGTGGTTATTGTAACTAAAGTTGGTTGAGGAATATGGACATGAAGGACAGTGTAAATGTAGGTAAGACACTCATAGATGGCTAGTTCTTGTCATGTCATTTACTGTGATAGGTGGTACACCATGCAGTTCCTCACGGTTAGGGAGATATGGCCTTGTGAATTTGGAAGCCTCAAATAATGGTCAAGAATCCCCTAATTGGTTACAAGTCAATTAATGAATGGGTAAACTAGTTGTGATAAGAAAGTACTAGAAGCCCTCAGATTAACGAAAGAAGTTACTATGAAAAAGTATATAAAAATCTCAAGGAGTCTCTCATAAATATATACACTTACATTGAATATCCATCTTGTGAGAATGTTACGGTCTAGTGTTGGCGCAAGAAAATTTTGGGAAAGACTCAAGGTAGCGCTGAAAAATAGGGAGTGAACCAGATAGTGAGGAGCACGCTAGAATTAGAGGAAAATCAGTGTCGAGAAAATCAATTACAAAGTGTACAAGCGGTGACTTGGAGAACAGTTGGATCATGGACCAACCAAGATTAAGTCAAGGAGAAAGTAGACAAGCCTAATCCACTTAGGGTTAGGTTTTTTGTAAGGGATTTGTCCCAATTTTTGTATAAGTAGAATGTACTAGGATTGAAAAGGTTGTTGTTGTTGTTGGTGGTGGTGGTGGTGAGTTAGTGAGTTAGTCGTTTTAGATAGTTTGATAGTATATTGGTGAAATTTCTCAAAGTTGTGAAAAATATTTTGATCTGTGGAGATCGAATGTAATGTCGGAAGGATTGTACAATATGTAGCACTAGATTTTGAAGAGAATATGAATAAAGAACCCACGCGACAAATATTTGTGGATGTATCCCAGGAGGGGGTGAACTATGGTATATCTATGTCATGTGTGAATGTTTGTAGTATTTATGGTTATATTTTCTTTGATGAATTTATGATGAACATGTAAATGATATAGGAAATAATACTATTCACTAAGGGAAGATCTGTATAACAACACAAAATGAATGAATTCCATAGCTAGTGTTTATATCTGAATCATATGTTACAGTAGATGAATAAATATCATTGAATGCATGCTTCTATAATGGTTACTGAAGTCTGTTGGTCATATGTTGTGTCACTGGTAAGAGTTAGAGTTAGTATAATATATGGGTATCTGAGGGTTCGCAGTTGAGTTGATCTAATGCCTCTAAGAGAGAAACACATCCCACCCCAGGTTTGTATACATATGAGTCTTGTGGCCACCCATTGAATCCATATCAGGTTAGACTACGTAGTGCACTTTGTGTGATGTGTTTCCTTCTGGTATCTAAGAGGGTTGATGACAAAAGGTAAGTTGGTAATCCAGTAGTTAAAACCTGGGTCAGCCCGTAAGTAACCAACATTTTTTTTCATTTCCGGTTGGAACTCAAAATATTAGATCGGGAGGGATGTGTCATGTAGTATAGTCCGAGGGTTTAAGGAAGGGGATGTTTTTAGTTTGGAACCCCACGGAAGAAGATATTGAAAGATGGTTGACAGTTCAAGAACTATATTTTTCCCATAAAGATAATAAAATCCCTAGGTTTAAGCCAAGATAGTACTTGGAGAGATACATATTCAAGAAATACACGAGAGTTTGTTTAGTGAGTTTCCTAAGTTATTGCAAGAGTGGATAACACAGTTGAAAGATACCCATCCGACGAATAGAGTTAGATTAGTGGAGTGGATAGAATAAATTATCACGTGGTTGGAAAGGGTAAATAATAAATTCACACATGTAGTAGATTTCTAGCTAAACAACATTGTAACAGGGATATCATTGAGTTTGGGAAAGACATGTCGAAGTCTTATAGTGTAGCAAAACATGATTTTCTTAAAGTCCCAAGGGGAAGGTACATCAGGTCATTGTACACTTCAATCGAGATATTATTGCATGATAAAGGGGTTTTAACCATGGAATCAGACAACTAAACTTCCCTATGTGCATGGGGGAGTTAGGGGAAAAACTGAGGAAGGTATGAGATGGAGGGGGACATGGATACAAAAGTGCAGTAAAGAGAAAGATCCCATTATGATGGATCAAGAGGAGATCCAAAAAATTATGCAGAAGGAAGGAATGATATGTAGTGGAATACCCTACTAGTATAAGTTCAATAGGAAGAAAAGAGCAGTAGCAGAGAAGGAAGGCTTGTAGAGTGATGAGGAAGAGGTAGAGGATCTTTGTTTTATGGAGCACATTGGAAAAATATTGCATGAAAAATATGAAATAAAGACTAGAGGAGTGGGATCTCATGAAGAATAGAATACCCCTGTCCAAATCTGAATCATTGTAGAACCTACAACCCTATGTATGACTAACACATTAGTAAAGAAAGATTTGTTTAGATAACAAGTGACTGACGGTCAGAAGAATCTAGGCGATCATAATAGAAATGAGGTTACAAGTGGAAGTATCAGCAGTAGTACAGGTCATGGTACAAGTGGAAGTACCAGTAGAAAAAACAGTGGGAGTTCAAGTTTGAACAATGTTACATAGACAGTAGTATCACGCAGAGCAGGTACATCACATTCAACATTGGAAGGCATAGATCCAATGATAAAATTACAATAGTTTTATGGGGATGGATCAGAAGACCGAGAGAATCACCTATTGGTGTGTGAGCGAATATGGGAAGAGAAATGATTCACTAATGAGGCAAAAAAAGTAGCGCAGATAGAAATAATGTTCAGAAATTGTGCACTGGATTGGTATATGAGTCTAGCAGTAAACAATCCATAGGGTGCGCCAAGAATAGTAGAAAAGATCAAGTAGGAACTGATCATGGAGTTTCAAAGGCCAAAATTAGAGGATCTGTTTATGAATGAGATGATTGAGGTTAAACAAAAACCAAGAGATTATGTATGGGACATCGATCAAAAGTTCAATACATTGAAAGGTAAACTCAAGTATCCCATTTTTGACATGTAACACAAACAATTGTTTATAAATTCTATGTTACCACACTTCAAATATCCATTGAGACAACAAAAATTTCAAACCCAGGAAGAGGCACTACAAGAAGTGATGCAGCTAGAAGAGAATCAATATAAGCAGGCACATCCAACTATAGAGGAGATGAAGGAATACCTGAAGAACTTGACAGTGAAATTAAACTAGAGTAAAAGTAAGGAGAAAAGAGAAGCAATGTGGTGTACCCTGTGAAGATCAGAGGGACATCACAAGAATGAGTGTATGACATTTTCATAGTACCTGGGAGTAGGGATGCCAAATCCATTTCCTATAGGAGGACCTTGGTGTGAAATATGCAAGACACGTGGGAATGATCTGTATCACTTCCCTATGATGCATAAGTACAAGACAAAATCGAAGAGTACTTTCTGTAACTTTTGTAAGTTAGTAGGACATGAAGAAAAAAATTGTATAAATCTAGAGTTAATGAAGGGAATAACCTCAGACGCATACAGGATGCAGGCTGGGTTTATGGCAAGATCGACTATGCCACAGTTTGGCAATGTGCAACAATTTCAAGCAGTTCCACAGTTTCAACATCAAGCACCATAGTATCATCAACAAAACATGGATCCACAGGGGAATAGAGGAGGATTCAGAGGTAGAGGAAGAGGAGGAATGGGCGAAGGAAGAGGGCCTATTATCTGCCATAATTGTCAATAAAAAGGACACTATGCTAAATATTGTTCTCAACCAATAACAACATGTATGTATTGTCACATAGAAGATCGCGTGACATAAGAGTGCCCAAAGTTAATGACGAATATCCAAGAGAAGAGGAATATGAATAACAAGAATGTTTAGTGGATTGCTACAGAAATAAGGGATCATGGGAGGAAAATCAATATAGTGACCAGAGGAGGAGTTAATACAGGATCAGAAGAAGGAATATCAGTGTTGGATTCATAAGAACACTTAGCCACAACAATAGTTTGATGCAAAGAAGGAGAAGGAAACTTTCAAGGAAGAAAAGAAGGATTTCTTTAAGGAGAATGAAGCCTCCACATCAAACACTGCACCAAGGTATAATACTCCTATTTTTGATATGCCTCTGTCTTTAGATCATACTTACAAAGGAGAGCAAACAGAGAAGGTATGTATATTAAAGGATTTCTCGGAATCTTGCTTTAAATTACTTAATGACAAGAATGCCATGGATTTGTTTAAAAGTATGTTTGAGAAATATAACATAGAAGAAGGGGTAGGGACATAACCAAATAAGTTCAATCAGGTCCATAGAAATAAAATAACTAGCAGAGAGTTTAGGATGAATGCAAATATAAGAGACTTTAATATGGGAAATGTTATCCTACACTTAGGATCATATGTCAACATTTTTCCAAATAAGACTTTGGAAGCAATAGGAGAACCTACACTAGGGTATTCCAATATCCATTTGAATCTAGCAAACCAGCAGAGAGTGATTCCCATAGGTATATTTAAGAATACAATAGTGGATCTAGATGGAATGTGCACCACAACAGAATTTGAAATAATGGATATGGTGGATGAGTATATACCATTTCCAACACTATTGGGAATTGATTGGGCCTTTGATAATCAAGCCATAATTAATTTAAAGACTAGAAAGATGATATTTGAAGCTGGGAACATTAGGGTAGTAGCACCTTTAGATCCCTTAGACTATGAATGATATGTAGAACATGTGCCTGACAATGTTCTAGAGGATCATGTGAACCATTTGTATAGGACTACTGCACAAGAAGAAGACTATGTAAATCAAATTGCAGATGGAGTACTCAGTTGGAGGAGTATCAATTCTAACATTTCATATTCGTATACTGGAATAGAAAACTAGCAGGAATGATTGCATGAAGTCTCTATTGGAGGTGCTACAAAGTTACACATGCAGTAATATGGGTTGGGATGAAAGTAAGATAGTTTCCCATATTTACTGAAGAGGAGAATTTAGAAAACTTCCTAACATAGTTTGAATCAGAGGTATTGGATAGTCATGTATTACTATTGTTGGATATACCACTCAGGGACACACATGAACGATGGTGGGGTGCACATAAGAAGGTAATTCAGGACTAGTATTAGTGTAAGCGACTAATGCGCATAAGATTTGGAAGGAGTCAGTACGATAGACCCTTACCAAAGTATGATGGAAGAGGGAACCCTTGACATCACATAAATGATATTTTCATTAACTGGAGATTGGTACCACCAGGGAATGGTCAAATCACTTTATTCATAAATTAGAAGGGATACCTAGTAACTAGTACAAGGAGGAGGAACTGCGCAAAGCAAGTGTGAGTTGGGGTGTAGTACAACATAATTTTATTAGGACCTTTTCATTTGAAATTCATAATCCATGGGTGGATCTAGCATTACAAAGGATCAAAAGGAAGATATTTGAAGAATATGGGGTAGATACAGTGATAGTAGACAAAGATTATAGAAAATAAACACTAGAACATTTAGTGTATTGTTATGAGGTCGTAGAGGATGAAGAAGCAAAGGAAAACCCATGTGACATACATATAGTAGAAGGGGAAGGAGAAAGAGGGTTGGAAGGTAAATATTGGGACTAAAGAGAATCCCAATATATCCAACATTGGAGATGACTGGGACAGTGAGACAATGGAGAAGATAATTGAATTACTACGCGAGTATGGTGACGTATTCCCAACCACATTTACAGAGATGAAATGGGTAGACGGAGAACTTGGAGAAATGAATATACCCCTCAGACCAGATGAAAGACCAGTTACACAAAGACCATAAATATTAAATACCATCTATAAGCAGAAGGTGAAGGCATAAATTGACAGAATGCTAGAATCAGGAATCATAGAGCATGTGGAAGAATCAGAATGGATTAGTCAAATGGTGGTACGGGAAAAGAAGAATGGATAAATTAGGATATGTGTGGATCTGAGGAAATCAAATGATGCATTCTTGCATGATATTTTTCCTACTCCATTTACAGATGAGGTGTCACAGAATGTGGGAGGACATGAGGTATACTCCTTCACAAATGGATTTTCAAGTTACTATCAGATCAAAATTGCTCAGGAGGATAGGTAAAACCCACATTTGCAACAGAGTGGGGGTCATATCAATATACAACAATTCCATTTGGTTTAAAGAATGCACCAACAATATTTTTCAGAGTAGTAGTAGTTGCATTCAAGGATTTTATACATAAAATTTTAGAATTTTATCTGGATGATTGGAAAATATTCAGTTTATTGAAGGACCATTTATACATTTTAAGGTTAATGTTAGAAATATGTAGGAAATGTCATATTTCCTTGAACATTAAGAAATTTTTATTTAGTACACCGTTTGGCATCCTACTTGGGCACATTGTATGCAAACAGAGCTTGATAGTAGACCCTATAAAGATTGATGTTATTGTTAATTTACCACCACCAAAGTTAGTGTGCCAGTTGAGAGCAAAATTGGGCCACACAGGGTACTACAGGAAATTCATAAAGGGATATGCAAAGATTATTGTGCCAATGGAGAAGTTACTAAGGAATGCCATCAGGTTTAAGTGGAATGATGGATGCTAAGAGAGCTTGGAAATACTGAAAGACAAGATGGTGACAACACCAATTCTGATCTTTACAAATTGGACAAAAGAATTTCATGTGCATGTGGAAGCTTCATCCATTGCACTTGGAGAAGTATTGGCACAACCAAGTGAAGAAGACATTGATCACCCAATATCGTTTTCTAGTAGAAAGTTGTCCGAGTTTGAGGATAACTATGATACTACAGAAAGAGAAGTTTTGGATATGGTATATTCCTTACAAAAGTTCATACATTATTTATTGGGGCAACATTTTAAGATGTTTACAGATCATTTTGGTTTGAAGTACCTAGTTAACAAGATAGTGTTGGGGGGAAGGATCTGTAGATGGTTGTTAATGTTTCAGGAATGTGATTTTGAAATCATAGTAAAACTAGTGAAGACTAATGGAGGACCAGATCATCTATCTAGAATTAATAATGGAGAGGATCCAAAGAACTTAGAGGAGAATTTTCTTGATGCTAACTTATTTTTTGTTCAGATTGCTAATGATTATTTTCCTGACATTGTTGGATTCTTGAGAATAGGAATGGCTCCCAAGGAATTTACTGTCACACAAAAAACATAGTTGGTAGTGTGCGTTGGATACTATCAGCTGATTGGAGGTCATTTATACAATTTAGGTGCATATGGAATTCTGAGAAGATGTGTGATGGAGCAAAAACACTCCATGGTGTTAGTAGAAGCACACGAAGGCATAGCTGGAGGGAACTATGCATGAAATCCTACAATATAGAAGGTGTTGAGCACAACATTATGGTGGCCTATAGTACATAAGGAGGCAAAGGAATAGTTCATACCTGTGATGTCTATCAGAGGGTGGGAAAACCATCTAGAAGGGATGAAATTCCACTCATACCCCAAGTAACTATACAAGAATTTTATAAATGGGATGTGTATTTTATTGGACCCATTAAAGCACCAACAAGGAGATCACGAGCTAGACACATCATCACTATGATAGAATACTTAACTAGGTGGGTAGAAGCAACTCCAGTAAAGGATTACAACGCAGAAACTGAAACTTTGTTTCTCCTTGAGAACATGGTGACCAGATTTGGATGTCCTAGAATTTTGTTGAGTGATTAGGGAACTCATTTTATTAATAGTACAATCATATCTATGAAAAAATAATTCGAGATACATAATCAGAAGATCACACCTTACCATCCCTAGGAAAATGGTACAATATAATATTTTAACAAGATTCTAGAAAATGCATTGACAAAGATTTGCAATGTGAATAGGGATGATTGGGATTTGAAGGTATCAACAGTGTTATGGGCTTATATGAATACATGCAAGAAACTTATAGGACAAACACCATTCCGACTAGTGTATGGGAAAAAATAAGTGGTTCCATTTGATTACTTAGTACCTAGTCTGTGCATGGCATCCATGACCAATATGATAGAAGAAGGTGTTGCACATGAAAGATTGGATCAATTGATGGAGTTGGAAGAAGACGGGATTTTAGCAGGATTTCACCAGGAAGTATACAAAGCAAAGGACAAATCTTGGCATGATAGGCACATAAAGAAGAAAAGCCTTAAGGAAGGAGATATAGTTCTCCTCTATGAAAATAGGTATTTACAACACCCAGGGAAGTTCAAAATGCATTGGTTAGGGCCTTATCAGGTAGAGGCCATTATAAATGGAGGTGATGTGCAACTAAAAGATCTTACAGGAAAGAATCTCAGAGGACTGGTGAATGGAAGTCGACTAAAACTGTATCAAGATAGTTGAACTAACAACCTGAGGTAAAAACAGAGAGAAAATGTGTGATTGTATGTATTGTATATAGTATATGTTAGAAGAAAAAGACAAAAATCCATAAAAAGAAGAAATATAACAAAAAGACAAAAAGATAGAAGAATATTAGAGGGATTTTGATGTAATATATTTTTTATCATTAATAGTGTGCCATAGGAAAACTAGTTTTGAAGACATTGTGTGCTGGAAAATAGTCAACAAACATAAAAAGTGGAGCACATAGGAAAAAGAGGAAAAGTGACAATTGTTAGTGAGAAAAAATTCTCAGTACACCATCCCGATATAAAGTCGAAAAAGGGGGGGAAAGGTAGTCAATTGTGTTTTTTCTAAGGAGAAGAGAGAAGAACGAACCCTCAGTGTGAAAGAGTGAGAATTAGTGATAACCTTTGGATATTTATAGTTCAACAAGACAAATTTTAGCAGGATGTTGCCACCAAGAGTTGGAGCACTAAGCAGGGCCGGTCAGAAAAAAAACAACAACACTAGAGTGGCGCAAATTGGGACAAAGGACATGCCAAAAATCATGGATGTCGTTGAAATCCATATGCCAGAGTATGAGACACATAGCATGCAGGTTGAGGAAGAAGTAAAACCATCACAGGAGGTCGGACAACTGGAAGAGGACATGTAAAGAAATGAATCTGACATTTCTAGGGGAAAAGGGACACAACATGAAAAACATGTTGCGGGTTCAGTACAATAGAGACTAAAATCAGAAGAAGAATAGAAAATAGAGCACGAGGATGTACCAGAGGTCAAGGTGTCTATAACACTCTATTTCCCCCAGTCTGTAAATATAACTTTATTGGCCAGGGACTATGGAAAACTCAAAGTGTGAATGTTTGATTTGGTGGGCCTTTGTATAAAGATCAATGAATGTAATTCAAGTTATTTTAATAGATAATGGAAATGTGTTGTATGAATGCTGAGAAGGGGATGTGATAAGAGAGACCACGATTGCTAATGGAAAGGCTATGGAGGGGACCCAGAAGGGTTGCGTTAACCTCCACCAAACCAATACTACATTGGTTTTTAATTGCTCAAGATCAGAGAAACCCTCTAACCTGAAATGAATTTCAGTTAGGATGGTAGGTGGGAAGGCCTCCTCAAGAGTTAAGGAGTGTATGGGGAAAACCACCCATATGAAGGATTCCGGACTTGACCAGGGACTAGGGATCTGAGCCACACACAATATTGCTAAGAAAGGCAATAAAGGAAGTGTGGAGGTGGGTAGAGGAGAGCTACAGAAAAATGTAGAGACGAGAGTGGAAACTCTTAGGTCCAAGGAAGGATTGAAAGAGAAAAGTGAGTTATGATCACAGGGAATTGAGAGTGATTCAGGAGAAGGAGAGTAACCTTCATCCTCGTCTATTCCTATATAGGGATAAGGAGAGTAAACTTCATTCCTAACTTCTATTGAGATGGAAGTAAGAGATTGAATCTGAAAGCATTGTGGCCTAAGCGCAGGGGTGGCCAGTGATAAATCTAGTGGAAGTGATCGCTCCTATGGTTGGGTGGAAATGATCACCCCTCTCAATAGTCGCATAACACCTTATGGTTCTGATAAGTGTTTCTTTCATGCTTTGTGCTTCAACTGGAAATAATGAGCGCATGCTTATATTTATACACCTGTAAATGGTTTCTGTATTGAATGATTTAGTTAAGAGTATGCATTCTCCCCTTGAGGACTTTTATATCTTCTTAATTTCCCTTATTCTCTAGTTTAATTCCTCGAGAATACTCACCCCAAAGAATTTCATTGTCGTCTCAGAGTTGAGTGAGTACTCCCCTGATTTCGAAGGTTGAACCCCACAAACACTATGAGGATGGGGTTTATTAAGCTCAGGAGAGGTAGTGCAGGTATGCATCGAGTCTTTGTAAGGTCGACAGAGACCAAAACCATCTTAGGTCCTAGAATTGAGGAATGAATGTGAGGAGTGCACGGAAGAATGCTTCCAAGCGTTACGCTCAAGAGAAAGAGTGCAAAACTCTTAATTCCTTCAGAGACAACAAAAACCCAGAAGAATAGTGAGGTTCGAGTATCGAAAGGAGATATATTTTTGTTTAGAATATGAACAAATGAGGTCCGTGCGGGAGGTCCCAAGGTCTAGCCTGCTCGTTAGATTTGAAGAAGGGGTGTAGGCATTAACGCCTCGACTCCTTCAGCCTTCGCAAGACTGCACATTAGGATATTCGCATGGTGGCACGACTAGACTCCTGAAACCTGAAGTTATGGCATGATCTGGGCCATAGATCTAAGGATCCATCGGGATCCTCCTTGACTGTAATATCTGAGTGTGAGGACCAACATCCGTTGGATCTAGGAAAGGTGCACGAGGGTTAAACCCTTCAAAAGTATATAGGAGGACACGTGGTGGGAGATCATCATTTCACTGACTCGCAACCCAGGGAAGTCAAAGGGTGGAGTTGTGAGAATTCACGATTCGATCCTAACTGTCCATCCAAAGAGGACACATGGCAAGAGATCAACATTTCGATGACTCACAACCCAGGGAATTCAAAGGGTGGATTTGTGAGAATTTGTGACACTCGAAGTTGTGATTTGATCATAACCGTCCATCCAAGAGGACACATGGCAAGAGATCAACATTTAGTTGACTTGCGACCCATGGAATTCAAAGGGTGGAGTCATGAGAATTCATGAAATGCGAAATCATGATTTGATCTGATTCGTTGGATCGAGGAGAGATCCAGGCCATCAACTCATTAGAGGGAAGGACAAGTAAGTGAAATTTGTGAGATAAGAAGTCGTGAAACGCAAAATAACGACGCACCTTTCAATTTGGTGATTGGTCACAGCCTTGGTCACATAAAGGGAGGGGCTTATCTAGAAGAGCTAGCACTTAAATACGCTGAAGCTTAAAGGCATTAGGGAGAAAGTTGTGGGTTCCATATAACCTATCTTTAAGGGAAAGAAGACCTATTCAATGGATTTGAAGTTCTTCCTCGACTTCCATTAACCATGGATGGAGGAATCGACTAATTGAGGAGAAAGGAATTTTTTTTTTTTATTCATTTATTTTGACCCATCGTGGGTGTGTTACAAATTGGTATCAGAGCATGGTTACAACACTTGGCCTTCTTGGGCTTATGGATGAGTCATTTAAAAATTCTATTTGGAGTACTTTTAAAGGAGTGACACCTTGCCTTGCCTCCTTTTTAAAAAGTCTGGTTAAAAATATTATTAAAGAAAAGAGTGAAACTTTCTATTGTGTGTATGCATTTAAGAAATTGAACCGCGTATTGTTCATAAACTGATATATTGTTAGCTAACAATAATTTTTTTTTTTCAACACTCAAGTAGTTAGTGAATCACGGGAAACCTCCAAGACTAAAGGATGATGATGTGTCATGAAGTGGGGGATGGCTGCCACAATAGAGATGAAGAATCCGACGAAAGGAGGGTGGTGGAAACCCCTCTAGATCTGATTGAAATCGTAAGGAGCCTCAGGGATGAGTTACAAAGTTTCAAGGCCGACAATGAGAGATTGATAAAGGAGCAAGAGAAAAAACCAAAAATTAACACAGTCTTGCTACAGATCTTGTCCGACATACAGAGGGAACTGAAGTATGAACCTGCAACCAGTCATGCAGACTGACGACATAAGAAGAGAAGTCAGAGTCCACCTGAGACCCAAAAACATGACTCCATAAGTGACCCCACTGGGAGGAGTACCACGAAGAAGGTCCAACCTGGAGGCAGGGGACACTCATCGGGAGATTCCTCTAGAAAGGAAGCTAACAACTCCGAAGGATCTTCTAGTAGCAGTTCCATATCGCATTCTCAGAGGAAAGGAAAGAAATAGAAGAGTTCCAAAACCCATGGTCCTGAAGAGTTCAGGAAATCCAAACCACCCTCATTCGATGGAGATATTAAGAAGGGATAAGAGGTGGAAGCTTGGATTCTTGGTTTAAATAAGTATTTCAGAGTCCATGACTACTCTGAAAACTTGAAGGATCGAATAGCCATATTCAACCTGAATGGAAAGGCTTCCATATGGTGGGAAGACATTAGGAATGTGAAAGGAGTCCATGAGAAGGACTTGTCATGGAAATAATTTGAGAAATACTTGAGGAAGCAGTATCTGTAAGAAAAATACATGGATGGTAAAACTAAGGAATTCTATGAACTTCGGCTGGGACATCTCACCATAGAGGAATTTGTCAATAAATTCCTTGAACTATTGAGGTATGTACC
This sequence comes from Picea sitchensis, assembly GCA_010110895.2. NCBI lineage: Eukaryota > Viridiplantae > Streptophyta > Pinopsida > Pinales > Pinaceae > Picea > Picea sitchensis. Next base: position 52,842 of record SNQJ01S0078529.1, read on the forward strand.
CTACATAAAAGATGAAAAATAAAAAATGCAGTGGTTCATTAGTGGGTTACCTCAGACCTACCGGGATAGGATTGAGTTCGACGAACCAAGGACATTAGAAGAAGATATCTAGAAGGAGAGGTATTGTTATGAACATTTTGGGAGCAAGACAAGACCCCACGAGGAATGGAAGAAGAAGAGTAGTTGAGGATTCCAGAAGAAAAAGGTTTAAATCCTCAAGATTTAAGAACTATGGAAAATATTCTAGGGGTAACCTTCCTGCTAGAAGTGTATATCAACAAAAATTCCCCTCTCAAAGTGGAAATAAACCTTTTCAAACAATCCCAACAAAGAAAGATAACCTAAAGAAGGAACCCTTAAAATGTTGGGGTTGTGGAGAAAATCATAGATTGAGGGACTACCCACACAGACAAAAAAACAATAAGGGGGTCTACCATATCCAATAATCTACCAGCATCAATGATGTGGCTAGGAGCATGCCACAAATCTATGCAGTGCTGGACAATAATCAAGTCGAGCACCAAGCTTCAGTAGTAGAGCTGAAAGGTACGATCGCCAACCATCCAATTTCTATTTTAATTGAACCAGGTTTTAATTTGAGTTATGTAGCCCCTCAGACTGCCAATAAGTGTAAACTGCAACCAATTAACATGTTAAACCATGGTTGGTACAACTAGCCACTAGGACCAAAATAAAGGTGGCAGAGGCCATACCAACCTAGCAATTCATCATGGGTGGATTGCCCACCCGAGAGACCCTTAACATACTTCCCCTGGGATATTATGACCTGTTGATTGGTATGGACTGGTTGGCTGCTTATAAAACTAAAATGGACTGTTATTATAAAACTTTAGAATGTGTAAACAAAGAAGGGAGAAAGATGACCCTCCAAGGGATTTAGAAGTTTGTCTCGATGAGACGAATATTGTCCCTTCAAATGAAGAAGTATTGCAGGAAAGGGTGTTCCTTATATGAAATATATGTGTTGGAATTTGTTGAGGACGACAAAACAAACATAGAGGATCACCCCATATTAACAAAATACAAGGATGTGTTCCCAAAAAAAGTACCAAGTCTACCTCTGAGAAGGGATGTTGATTTCTCGATAGAGCTTACACCAGGAGTGGTACCAACATCTAGAGAGCCATATAGGATGAGCATGCCAAATCTTGTTGAGCTCAAGCTATAGCTAAAGGAGATGATGGAAAAAGGCTACATCTGACCCAATGTATCTCCGTGGGGAGTGCCTGTCCTATTTGTAAAAAAGAAAAATGGCACACTCCGACTATGCATAGATTACATACAACTCAATAAGACAACCATAAATAAAAAATACCCCTTACCAAGAATTGATGACTTGTTCAACCAACTGGGAGGTGCTACCATCTTCTTGAAAATCGACTTGAGGTTTTCCTACCATCAAGTCTGGATTAAGGATGAAGACATCCACAAAATAGCCTCCAGGACAAGGTATGGTCACTATGAATTTGTGGTGGTATCATTTAGGTTAACCAATGCCCCCGCCACTTTTATGTGCTTGATGAATAATGTACTCACCAAATTTATGGACAAGTTTGTATTGGTTTTAATTGATGATATCTTAATCTACTCCAAGAACAGGGAGGAGCATGAATAACATCTTAGACTCATACTTCAAGTACTAAGAGAGCATCAGCTCTACGCTAAGTTTATCATGTGCAACTTATTTCAAAAGCAATTCCATTACCTATGCCATGTCATTTCTAAGGAAGGAGTGGCAGTAGACCCTGACAAGATCAGATCTATTATGGAATGGCCTACTCTGAAGGATGTATCTGATATTATATCCTTCATGGGCTTAGCGAGATACTATAGAAGGTTCATAAAAGGGTTTTCCAAGATTGGTTGTCCAATCACTACCCTTCAGAAAAAGGGGATTAAATTCATTTGGACATCGAAATGTGAAGAAATATTTCAGTAACTGAAATAGCTCCCAACCCATGCACCTGTGCTAAATATTGCAAACCTGGATAATGATTTCCTTGTGTGTACAGATGCTTGTAAGGAAGGACTCGGAGGAGTCCTTAGGCAAGAGGGACGTGTAATTTTATACAGATCTAGGAAATTAAACGAGAATGAGATCAATTATGTGACCCATGACCTAGAATTGGCTGCCATAGTATATGACTTAAAAATGTGGAGGAACTATCCCCTGGGTAGAGGATTGCTGCTTATGACAGATCATTGTGGATTGAGACACATGTTTGATCAGTGAAAAATCAATGCTAGGAAATCTAGGTGGATGGCTCTCCTAAGTGAATTTGATTTTGAAATCAAACACATAAAAGGAAAGGAAAATAAGGTGGATGATTCTCTTAGGAGGAGCATAAAAATGATTCATCTAGCAGCAGTAAGCGCCTGTGAAATAGATGTCAGGGAAAGGGTTTGAAATGCATAAGAGACAGATGCCTTCTTCAAGACCGTGACCTCATACCTAAGACAAGATCCTATAGAATTGAAGTTTGAAGGCTACCAGATGCTCGAGGAAGGACTGTTGACTTATAGAAACAGATTGTATATTCCAAACTATGATGACTTGAAGAGGTTCATAATGGATGAACTACATAAGAGACCATATACTGGTCACCCAGGATATCATAAGATGATCACGACCACTAGTAAATGATTCTATTGGCCTGGGTTGAAGAAATACATAGCTAACTATCTATCTAAGTTCCTAGATTGCCATCAAGTTAAGGCAGAACACTTACATCCAGTAGGATTGTTACATCCCCTACCAATCCCAGAATGGAAATGGGAAACCATCTCCATGGATTTCATCATTGGACTACCAAATTCGACCAAGCAAAATGATGCCATCATGGTCGTCGTGGAAAAACTGAGTAAGTATACCCATTTCATCCCTATCAAGTCAACCTGCAAGGCAATAGATATTGCCAACATCTTCATGAAGGAGATATTTAGACTGCATGGCATGCCCAAGGAAATTATATCTAACAGAGATACCAAGTTTACTTCAAACTTTTGGAAATCCCTAATGGCCGGTTTGGATACAAAATTGATATTCAACACAACCTATCACCCCCAAATTGATGGGAATATAGAAAGAGTGAACCAAATAGTATAATACATGCTAAGTATGCCTGKAATGCATCAGCCTAAGAAGTGGGAAGACTACCTACCATTGGTAGAGTTTGCCTGCAACAATGGTTATCAAGAATCCTTGAAGATGAGCCCTTTTGAAGTCCTCTATTGTAGACAATGCAAGATTCCGATCAGCTGGAGCAATCTAGTGGACAGAATTACAATCAGACTCAACATGATGAAATAAATGGAACAACAATTGGTTCAAATAAGACAAAATCTGAATATTTCTCAGGATAGACAAAAATGTTACGCCGACAGAAAGAGAACTTTTAGAGAGTTCAAGACCAGAGACCATGTCTATCTCAGAGTTAGACCTAGGAAGAGTTCTCTGAGAATGGGAGCCTATGCCAAGTTGGAACCTCAATATTGTGGACCCTTTGAATTCCTAGATAGAGTGGGATCTTTAGCCTATAGGCTAGCACTTCCTTCCACTGTAAAGACACATAATGTTTTTCATGTCTCATTATTGAAGAAATATGTATATTATGTTAATCATATAATTGACTGGTCTGTGATCCAGGTGGATCTAGAGGGAGAATTCCTGCCAGAACCCCAATGCATATTAGATAGGAAGGAAACCTCACTCAGGAACCGAACCATTGCACAGGTCAAGGTGTAATAGAAACATTTTTTCCCAGATGAGGTTACATGGGAAATGGAAGATGCATGAGACATGCATATATGATTTTGTTTACTTCTCTACATACCTATCATGTTACTAGATAGAAAAATGAGGACGATGATTCCTTTAAATGGGAGGGAATTGTAACACCCTATTTCCCCCAGTCTGTAAATATAACTTTATTGGCCAGGGACTATGGCAAACTCAAAGTGTGAATGTTTAATTTGGCAGACCTTTGTATAAAGGTCGATGAATGTAATTCCTGTTATTTTAATATATAATGGAAATGTGTTGTATGACTTCTAAGAAGGGGATTTCCTAAGAGAGACCATGATTTATAATGGAAAGACAGTGGAGGGGACCTAGAAGGGTTACGTCCTCCACCGAACCAGTACTATGCTGGTTTTTAATTTCTCAAGATCAGAACAACCCTCTAGCCCGAAATGAATTTCAGTCAAGCTGGTAGGTGGGAAGGCCTCCTCAAGAGTTAAGGAGGGGATGAGGAAAACCTCCCATCTGAAGGCTTCCAGACCTGACCACATAATAGGTATCCAAGCCACACGCAATATTTCTAAGAAAGATAAGAAAGGAAGCGTGGAGGTGGGTAGAGGAGAGCTATAAAAAAAATGTAGAGACGAGAGAGGAAACTCTCAGGTCCTAGGAAGGATTGAAAGTGAAAGGTGAGTTATCATCACAGGGAATGGAGACTGATTTAGGAGAAGGAGAGTAACCTTTGTCCTCATCTATTCCTATTTAGGGAGAAGGAGAGTAACCTTCATCCCTAACTTCCCTTGAGTTGGAAGTAAGAGATTGAATATCAAAGCATCATGGCCTAAGCTTGGGGGTGGCTAGTGATAAATCTAGTGGGAGTGACTAAGCCTATGGTTAGGTGGAAACACACACCCCTCTCAATAGTCATATCAGACCTTATGGTTTTGATAAGTGTTTCTTTCATTCTTTTTGCTTCAACTAGAAATAATGACTGCATGC
>SNQJ01S0078529.1:58431-71245 GCA_010110895.2 Picea sitchensis
GTGAAGTTGCGATTTGATCCTAACCATCCATCCAAAGAGGACACGTGGTGAGAGATCAACATTTCACTGACTCGTGACCCAGGGAATTCAAAGGGTGGAGTTGTGAGAATTCATGATATGTGAAGTCACGATTTGATCCTAAACATCCATCCAAGAGCACACATGGCGAGAGATCAACATTTCCCTAACTCGCGACCCAGGGAAGTCAAAGGGTGGAGTCGTGAGAATTTGTGAAACACAAAATCATGATTTGATCTGAGTCATTGGATCGAGGAGAGATCCGGGCCATTGACTCATTAGAGGGAAGGATGATTAAGTGAACTTCGTGAGACGTGAAGTCACGAAATGCGAAATCACGACACACCTTTTGATTTGGCGATTGGTCACAACCTTGGTCACATAAAGGGAGGGGATTATCCAAGAGAGATAGAAGTTAAATATGTTGAATCTTAAAGGCATTAGGGAGAAAGTTTTGGGTTCCATATAACCTATGCTTTAACGGAAAGAAGACTTGTCCAGTGGATTTGAATTTCTTCCATGACGTCCATTGACTAGGATTAGAGACCATGCATGGAGTAATCGACTAATTAAGGAGAAATGAATTAATTTTTGTTATTCATTTATTTTGAGCTGTCGTGGGTGTGTTACAGTGTCCTCCCCACAAGGGAAGGACAAAATGAATGTCGAAAGTAGTGTGCAAGGCATACACCACGCATAGGAGGAGTTGGCAATAGTTATGCCACATATCCATGAGGGATTAAAGGATGATGACGAAATGGTAGGAGGAGTAAAAACAATGAAATACACATATCATGACATTACAGATACCATCAAATTCTCAGATTTGGCACAACAAAAATACATGGAGTGGAAAGGAGAGGGTCCATCAAGTGCACCACTATTGGAGCCTGCATAGTGGATCCTGAGACTCTACAAGACAGGGATAATGGATATGCTAGATATACTGCACTTTGGGCATGGTAAACACATCAATGGATGTGTGAACCAACTCATAGTAAGGGTGAATGGAGGAATTTTGTGGATGGATAGGCCAGTGCCTATCAATGTGGACTTGATTTCAGCTATCACTGGGCTACCCATGGATGGGGAGAATCCATAGAAATACTTAGAATATAAGACAAAGGAAAAGGCCATCTCTGATGAAATCAAGGTAAAATATGGCATGGAGAGAGGAAATAGGGGAATCAATATCAGTGACATCAATGATCCTACAGTGATATTTTCCACGAGGCTACTAGAGTGAAAAATGATGCACAAGTGTAGGAAAGAAGAAGTGACAATAGGAGTAGTAGAAACTACAGTGAAATGCACGAAGGGGAGCTCGATGAGATGGGCCCCGTACTTGCTCAATTCATTTCTGGACGATTGTATAGACATGCATGATTGGGGCTCTGAGTTCCACTACTTGTGGTTACTCATCCTCATTGCATTGATGGGGTGGAAAGAACCAGTGTACATCAAGTACATAGAGAGGGTAGGAAAGTGTGGTGCATCCCACTACACTTCTCTTAGGAGAAAAACAGACCCAAAGAGGAAGAAAGAAAAGAGTGAAATGTTTGCACGGTACTTATCAAAGATTCAGGAGCTAGTTAATACCTAGAGGGTTTCATGAGAGACTTTCCAAGAGTTTGGATAGATAGAAAATTTTTAGGCAATACGCCACAACATTTGGTTGTAGGAAAAGAGGGACACAACTAAGGAGTGGAAACAACTAAGTTACTATGTGACGGTGCTGTATATACATATGGAGTTCCAAGAGTGGCCTGAGGAATGACAAGTGATAGTAATCCCAAGGACAGTGCTAGGAGGACACACTCAGACGCATGACATAACAATCCTTGCGCAATAGAAATGCACAAATAATATGAGCAAAAAAAAGAATTTTGCACACGACCAAGTTCATGGAAGAAACCCAATCTAAAAGAAACACAGGACACAGAAGAAACCATAGAGTGGTTCCACACAAGGGCCACCATGCACACGAAAAACACCAGGTGTTACCACAGAACAGGTGCATGTGGGAGAAGAAGGGACAGAGGAACATGATATCCCTATGGAGGAAGAAATTGGGTAGGAGACAGGCATGGATACACAGATTCCATAGGCATGTGAGCCATTAGATTTCCAAAGGAAGAGGATAGGGGAGAAATAAAGTAGCTCCAGGAAGAAGGTGAAGTCGCACAGAAACCACTGGAAACATCACTGACAGTAGATGATGTTGAACTAATAGCCACAACAGTAGAATATCAAATATATGAGGTGTGGGAAAATGTTGAGAAGCACATTGATTCAATTCTGGAGCAAGTACAAGAAGTGAAAACTACACTGGAGTGGTTGAGGATCAAGGAAGAGCAGCCAAAAAAAGAGAAACGAACAAAAACTAAGGAAGGAGTTCCTGTTAGAGAAACAATGAAAATTACAACACAGGGGAGCACCAATTTTATCATAACCCGTAAGATGTTTTTCATCGATGAGGAAGTAGCAGAGAGACCCTTGAAAAAAATCAAGACATTGGAATTGGTGTTACCAAATATCCTGACGAAGGCGCTCTATAAATTACAAATTAGTCTCACTCAGGAAATTTAGTCTAGGGGAAGTTCTAAAATGACGAGTCTACATATAGCGCGGGAAGAAAATATCACAATGATGGAAGCAATTAGCTAAGAAGGGAAGGATAAGAAGATAGCGCAACAAAAATTAGAAGATATGGAGAAGCACATTAGCACAATATTCCAAACCATCCCAACCAATGCAGATTCATAGAGAGTATCTTCTGAAGAGAAGATGAGGAAAATAGTGCATGCCTTAGAGCAGTACAAGGACCTAATAAAGGAGTTGGAGGAGCACCTAGTACCCACTACTCCTCTAGAAGTAAGAACTCAGTGAGAATCAGAACATGACACCACAAAACTTGTAGAAAATATAGCGCAGGATATACAAAGAATGACATAGTTTTTGGAGCATAGTGGCCAACTGTGGATGCAAGTCCAAGAAGATGTAATCTTGCAGAAGCTGCAAGGAAGGGAAGATAAGGTACATGTAGTAATCGCAGAGTTAAAACAATGAAAGAATATGATGTCACTCCTAGAAAATATTAAGATAGCTGCAGAGATGAAGAGCCTACCAGAAGAAGATAAAGTAGTGCAATCATAGAAAATTGCAACACAAGCTCAGTTGGAGCATCTGCAGGACAAGGCTAAAAAACTGGTCATGGAGGTTGACACAGAAAAATCATGGGTGGAACAGATAGGATTAGAGGGAGGAGATATATTAAAGCCTCCATTCATCGTGGAGATGGCGGAAGCCATGGTGGACAAGAGAAACCAGGATCAAGAGTAATGTCAGTGAACAACAAAGATGTATGAAGAACTGACATAGGCAGTAAAAGATGCAGGATTCTGTGAGTCACTTGGGACAAGTCACGATGTCAGTGTTGGGGGCCTGTTGGCACAAGCCAATTTTGGGAACGAATCAAGGTAGCGCTAGAAAATAGGGAGTGCACCGAAAAGTGAGGAGCACGACAGAATTAGAGGAAAAGCATCACCGATAAAATAAGTTACAAAGTGGACAAGCCCCAACTTGGAGAAAGGTTGGATCTTGGACCAGCCAAGATTAAGTCAAGGAAAAGGTGGACAAGCCTAATCTGATTAGGGTTAGGGTTTTTGTAAGGGATTTGTCCCAATTTTTGTATAAGTATAATTTACTAGGACTGAAAAGGTTGTTGTTGTTGGTGATTTAGTGAGTTAGCCATTTTAGACCTTCTGATAGTAGATTGGTGAAAATTTCTCAGAGTTGTGAGAATTGTTTCGATCTATGGAGATTGAATGTAATGGCGGAAGGATTGTACAATGCACAACACTAGATTTTGCAGAGAATATGAATAAAGAACCCAAGTGACAAATATTTGTGGACATAGCCCAAAGAGGGGGTGAACCACAGTATATGTGTGTTATGTGTGAATTTTTGCAGTATTTATGGTTACATTTTCTTTGATGAATTTATGATGAATATGTAAATGATAAAGGAAATAATATTGCACACTAAGGGAAGATCTATAGAACAACATGAAATGAATGAATGTCATAGCTAGTGTTTAGATATGAATTGTATATTACTGTAAATGAATACCTATCATCAAATACCTACTGTTACAATGGCTACTGAAGTCTATTGGTCATATGTTGTGTCACTGGTAAGGGTTAGAGTTAGCATAATATATGGGTATTCTTGGGTTAGCAACCGAGTGGATCTAATTCCTCTGAGAGAGAAATGTTGGGCCCTTCATTTTTGGGATAAGGATTCATGCAAATTTTGATGAAGAACGAGTTGCGCAACTTGAACAGTAAAGAAAGAAAGAGAAACATAAAGCAGCTGTGAAATTCAGCGCAACGCCAACTAAGCAAAAAATGGTTGCAACAAAACAAGGAAGCGTGCAAGCTGAGATGGAAAACACAGCCTAGATATATATAGGGCTGAACATAATTGTAAAAGGTTTGGTTGGTTGTGTTGTTCCTGAGTTTGTAATTAAGGCTCAAAGCACAATGTCAGGCATCAGGAAATGAGGAAATTTTAAAGTTTTCTTTTTCTATATCAGTTATGTGAGAAAAATTCCTTAAATTGAATTAATAGTATGACAACTCAGAGGCCGTTTTTCGTGTCTGAGTAAAATTTGAAAATATGGGATGTCGTGAGAGAAAAAGATAAAGTTGTTAGACAAAGCAAGGCATCTAATACAAAATAATCTTACTCTGTTACAAAAGAAGATAATAGATATTGTAACCTTAAATGAATCATAAAATGTAGTAATCTAATTAACTCACATATCTTGTACCTACTAACAGTAAATACAGGGAAAAATATGTTTGTTATTAGATAACTAAATGAAATATAACCATAGTAGATGTTGTACTAAATTACGATCAAGCATTCATCAAGGAAATATATGAAAAGATGCTAGGATGTGGAAAGACAGAAGAACACATAACTCAAATGGACGAAATGTGGAATCTTTGGTCTGCATTTGAATTAATTCTCAATGAGGAGAGTTTTCTTGATTACAATCAGAAAGAAGAAGCCTTTGTTCATTCTTTCGAATATGCATCTATACAATAGTCTTCAACCTCAAATGGTTGGAATTCTTCTATCTCTAGAATAATTAAAATTACAAAATAAGGAAGTTGAAATGATTCATTTGCATTCTTCTTGATTTTCTCGTCATGCTGGCACAAGTGTTTTCTTTTCCTGTCTTCTAGCTCCGAAATAGATAATGTACACAGATTGTATCATTGACTTCCAGGAGTACTACTCTTTTTATGCTCAATAAATTTGATGCATTTGCCTACAAGTTGAGCTAACAACCTGGAGTATTATGTCAAATTATTGGCCTCAAAAGTGTATAATTTATTTTCCACCTGAGGCAATCTATCTCCTATCCACCTATCTTCTGAAATAATAGATTGCAGTTTTAGATTAGGCTTCAATAGCCATCTATTTATTTGAGCAATATTAGCCTGTTTTATCTATGATATTTAGGCTTTAGCTTCTTCCATGCTCATCTTAATGTCGAGTAGATGTTTGGCTATATCAATCTGACCCAGTGTTCCAGAACTATCTTCTTTTTCAAGGCCTAATAATTCCTGGTGGAATAATCCAAAAGTTTCTTCACGAGATTCTTTCAATTCTTTAGCCATTTTCTTTCCTTCGACTATGTCAGACTCCCAAGTCTTCAATATGATATCGCCTTTGGTCTTCTTTGAAATGGAAAGTCTGGAAGACATAGCTATTCCTTATTTTTTCGATGATATAACCGCTTGTTGGAAGGTAGTTTGGGAGATGATAGCCTCTCTCTCTCTTAAAACAACATTACTTAATGCTTGATCTATCACCCGAAAATGATTTTGGATAATTTCTACCTTAGAGAGCAGGCTTAGTTGTGCTTCTTCCAGTTTCTTTTGCACTTCCAGTTCTTGCGCTTGGAACACTGTTACATCTATAATCATGCTTTTGGTAGAACTTAATTTGGATTGCAATTTCTGTAACAAATCCTCTTGCTGGATGACCCATCCTTGGTTGGCTTGGGAAATCTTATGTATCTCTTCAAGGTTGGTTTTAAGCTTCTAGATTTTTTGTCTATCATCGTCTCTCATTTATTCAAAGACCTTGTTGACCTCACTTCWGATGTCCTGTGTTACAATCTTTATTTGGTTTTGTAATTATTTTATTAGCATGTCTTTTTTCTTCAGTCATTATTTTAAAGTTCCAACCGAATACTGGTTGTTTGTTGCATAAGCCCCCAATGAACCCACCATTTCTTCAGTGAATTCTACCTCTTCTAAGGCCTCTCCATCAGTTAGTACTCTATATATTTTGACCACTTCACCTACCCTTTTGTGCATTTCTCGCTTCACCACATCTTTCCTTTTCTTGCTGGAAAATAAATTGGTAGGAGGTATCTCTTCTATAGGAATTGGCATTAGATATTCTATGAATACTTTCTCTATATCGGGGTTTCCTCTGGTAGACTGTAAAGGTGTGACGGACTGAATGGGGCTACCGATTTGTGTAGATGACTACTTTCCAGCCGCATCTGTAGTTGATTTATCTGGTGTAGCCAACGACTTATCTTATCCCTTATTTGTTAGTGTCTATGCTTGATTTTTGGCCTGATTACCCAATATATTTGTCTCCGGGATCTCTTTTTTCTGAGTCGAGACCTCAATTTTCTCTAAGTTTTCCTGGGTTTATTGTTTTCTAGAGTTTACGTCTTTTGAACTTCAGGTCTCCATTTGCTGTGTATCTGGAGAGATTGGGACTTCCCCTTGTAACACTTTAGGGAGGCTACTTCTTCGGTGCCTCTCAAAGTCGTATAATTCAATCATTCTTTCGAATGACAGAGCTCAAACCCGACCTAAGACCTTCGGATAAGATCTCACTCCTAGAAAAATTTTGTCTTGAGGAGAATCCTCTTGTTCATACCTTTTCAGACCGCAATTGCCCATGTGGTTACCCACGACATTCTGCGGGTTGTGCTTATTGAATCCAATGTTTACCAGCTTTATTTCTTCTAAGGCCACAACCTCTACTTTGGAGTGGCCGAAATCCAAAAAAGAAAATCCACCAATGTGTAAGGGGAAAGATGGCCATACCTTTTTCTGTACTCCTTTGAGTTCTTTTCTAATCCCACTGAGTACAGTTTGTCCTGCGACCTTGCGACACACTAGTTTGTATGGTAAAAATTGCGGCAGAGCACATGGAGGAACTGAACAACCAAAAACCCTGATATAGGAGAAGTGTTCCTCTATGTACCAGTCTTCCACACTGCCTAGGTTAGCCACAATTTTATCTGAAATTCTAGTAGGTGGGCGACCAAATATAACAGCATGCATAGGCACCACTACCCAGTTACATATTTCATAGAAGAAATATTTCGCCTTGTCTTCTCATAGTTTTGAATGATAAATGTGAATTGGTTCTGCGCTACTTGGATTCCAGCTCCAGTCCATCAACGGGAAAGGTGTCATGAAACATATGACATCCATAATATAATCTGACATGAATAATGAAGTTGATTTCCCTTTGTTTTTGTGTGTCTGGTATTCTGTAATTTCACTAGCCAGATYGTCCGACAATATTTTGGCCCAATCGAAAGAATACCCCTCTGCCACTATGTGTATTATGGGAACCCATGGCAGAAATAAATGGGTTGTATTCTCTTTCCCATAGAGCCTACACATCATCATGGCTACATACATGAACTGTGGTTGTAACGATGAAACTGAGTATGTGTCGTGAGAATCGGCTCTGAAATTTTCGGGGTGTGAATGCCAATCTTTGATCAAGTCATAATAGGGTAAAAGTCACGGTCTTGTTGCTACCTTATGCATCTCTGACTAAGAAACAATATTGTATTTGGTAGACAAGTCTTCCTTTTCATTGTCGCTTGAATCATCTGGGTAGTTTACCATCTCGTATTGCAGGGTGTTGAATACATACATCCAGGATTTAACTGTATCTACGCTTCTGGGCGAGGTGTCAGAGATAACCTTTGCATTCTGGCTTGAACTTTCACCGATCTCTTTAGGCATTTTTCGTGGAGCCATTGTATCATTTCTCAGAGTTCTATTATCTATTACAGAGAATGAGAGTGCAGAAAACTAATTATCTCTCTAAGCCATCTTCGTGAAAATGAGAATGTAATTCAGAAAATGAAAAATCTTCTTTGCCTTAAGCATATCAATCTACGCAGATCTTCACTAACAACGCATTTATTTCCTTTAGTCAAAATATTTGGGTGATAAAGAAGGATCTTATTTGAAATCATTTCTCTAAATCAACTATTAATGTCATTAATGGTCGATATTTCGTGATCTGGGAAATGCTGAGAGAGCACTTGAATTTACCCGTATTTAAAATCAACGCAAACTTTATAGGAGATAAGATTGCTTAAGGTGTTAATAAATCAAGCTTATCCTGTTAATTAATCATGTTTAACCTTAATCCATTTCTAGGTTTGGAGTCTCGAGCGATCTTATTTCAATTCAAGCTATGATCCCTGAATCATGAAATCATGATTTGATTAATTAATATTAATCAATTTTAACCTTTTAATTAATCATGATTAATTACGGGTTTCGCGACTTCGGGTATCAAGATTTCAGGTTGTCGTTCGAGACAGGATTCCCGAGACACAAAGTTACAATAAGATTTATTTATCATTAATCATTATTAATCGTTTAATTAACCTGGTTTAATTTAAGTTGGTTTCACAATTTCGTATATCGGGACATTGGTGGTCGCTTGAGGCATGGATCCCTGAATCGCAAATTCATGATGTGATTAATTTTTATTAATCTCTTTTAATGCTTTAATTAACATGACTTAAAAATTATCGCAGTTTCGTGATTTTGCATGTCGAGACATTGAGATTCATTACATGTTGGAATGTTAGGTCTGCGAAACCCCAAGATCCGACATTTTGAAGATTGTCTTTAGTGATTTGACCTTTCAACTAGTGGGTGGCTCCATAAATTTTAATCATTTAGGATCATTGTATTAAACGGAAGACCCCATGAATGGTGGTATCCAAGTGTCTGTTTGTCTTTATTTAAACAAGAATTAAACGTATTCAAGTCTAAAGTTTAGAAAAAATATATGTTTCAACATAGGCTCCATCTAGGGATCTCATCTCCCTGCGAGACGAGAAGAACAATAGACCAAGTGCCTTTATTGGGTAAATGGAGTCATTATTGCATTTTTGTGAAACACTTTCTGAAAGAGGGCATACATAAAGACTTAATATTTCATCCTTATCTCTAAAAACTTTCAAAACCTAATCATTTACTGCTCTCGAGTTTAGTCTTATCAATGGATTTCCTTTTTTAAAACTGATTTAAGATTTTCTTAAGATAATAAAAACATCCTTAATCGTTCTAGCAGGCTCGTTTTGATTTTGTTTGCATCAAGGTAAAGTAATTTCAGTGTTTTTAGTCATGGAGTCCTATGTTACCTTAGAGTTTAGATCTAGTCGAAAAGAGAACTAGTTACCAGAGTACATTATAATTCATGTATAACAACCTTGTAGATATCGTAGACATTCCCTCACTTCCAGCGATCCTGTTCAGTACCCTAGCGAAGTTATCTAATTTCTCACAATGAATTTCCTTTCACCACTTCAATTAGTAATTGTGCATTTAAATTTTGAGATGAGGGAAATCATTTAATGAATTTCCTTTCATCATCTCTTTTTTGGACTAGATGGGGGCAATCATTTTAGGAATTTCCTTTCACTATTTGTCTTATATTTTCAAAACATGAAGTGGGGGAAATAAATTTGTATAGAATATACCAGGGATGATATCTACTTATAATTTAGCAACAAAGGTTTGTCAACTCACTTTGATTACTTTGGACTAATTTTCTTCCGACCTTCAAGACATCTTTGCCTACCAGGAAGTTCTCACGGGGAGTTTTGATTTTCCAGGGACTTTCCTTGAGAAAAAATAATCATTTTAAACCTGTTAGAAGGGATAAGAGAGTCAAGATTATCCTTGACATACTTTTTGTTTCATTAAAGTCAAAGGAATCATAAGAACCTTTTACCTATTCTCATTTTTTAAGGTTTGTTTATCAGTTTTCAGAGCTAAGGTGAAACCATTTTTCCTCCATGAAGACCATGGGATGATCTCAAGAATCACATGAAAATACAATTTTGAAAATGAGTGGGGGAACAAAATGAGGATTCAAATGTTCTGTTGTAAGTACGGTCACTCCTATGCAAACTTTATACTCAAATCTTGAAACTTTTTCTTTTAGGTCTTCTTATTGCTCATTTTTTATTACAAGTTTTATTTCACTTTTTTATTTTATTGAGAGAAACTCTTGACAATTAAAATGCAAATTTCATTTCTCTGGGTGTATATTAGGTGACGATATTTGTACATATGAGACCTCTGTCATGCTAAGTGATACTTATTTGAAAATTTAAATAGGGTAGAATCTCATACCTTAGATTTATTCTTGTATTTTCTACCAAGTAAACTACTTATTTGTCACCTGTTTCGAGAGAAAGTCAATATTCTGATATGTGAAGGTCGTTTCCTGCAATCTTTTGTCTCTCGGCTACCAGAAAGTATCCTGCATAACAGTAATATGAAAAATCTCAGGAACTTACACAAACCAAAACTCTGTGTGTTACTTATTTTTGTATTTTCATTTTTATGAAATTAACTAACCTGATTTTATTTATAGCGAAAGTAAAAACTTACTGAAAAGTGAAAAACTATGAATCAAAATGAATAAAACAAACCGGTATGCACAGTGAGAGTTTGGAAACCGATTATTGCATAAAATTCTTCAGGTAACGCCCGTTGATTGGGGCGTTGATGATTTTACCATCCAGAAAACAAAAATGAATTCTTCCCTTCAAAAGCTGTGACTTTGAAAGGTCCACACCAGATATGGTCGAATTTTCTGTGCTTCCCTGAGTCTTCCTTTCTAGCATCCCACTTTAAAACTAGGTCACCAGGGATGAATTCTCTATCTTTATCTTTTTGGTCAAACTGGGCTTTCATGTTATCTTGATACCTCTGAAGTTTTTCATCCACTTCAGCCCTATTTTGATGGACTTCAATCAATTGATTTATTCTTTCGGTGACATGATTTGGCTCTTCCTTTCCATCTTGTCAGAGTTTCATTACAGGTCGATCCAGGTTTATGGGTAGTATCATGTCAGTACCGTACACCATTGGAAAAGGGGGCGTCCTGATCAATTTCTTAGTACCTATCTGATTCGCCCACAAAGAATATTTCAAATGNATTCTCTATCTTTATCTTTTTGGTCAAACTGGGCTTTCATGTTATCTTGATACCTCTGAAGTTTTTCATCCACTTCAGCCCTATTTTGATGGACTTCAATCAATTGATTTATTCTTTCGGTGACATGATTTGGCTCTTCCTTTTCATCTTGTCAGAGTTTCATTACAGGCCGATCCAGGTTTATGGGTAGTATCATGTCAGTACCGTACACCATTGGAAAAGGGGGCGTCCTGATCAATTTCTTAGTACCTATCTGATTCGCCCACAAAGAATATTTCAAATGCACATGCAAATATTTTTTATTTTTGTTCAACACTTTCTTAGTTATGGTGATCAAGCTCTTAATTGATGATTCAGCTAATCCATTTCCTTGAGGATAGTACATTGTGGAATGGCCCAGTACAATATTTTATTTTTTGTAAAAATTGATCATCACCATAGATTTAAATGCCTGGGAATTATCTGTAACTATCTTCCGAGGAAAGCCAAATCTGGATAAAATGTTTTCCTCCAAGAATTTTATCACCACCGAATATGTAACATTTCTAGTCAGAATGCGTAACACCCTATTTCTCCTAGTCTGTAAAAATAACTATACTAGACAAGAACTATGGTAGACTCAAAGATGTGAATGTGTGATTTTGAATGGACCTTAGTATAAAAGGTCGACGAATGTAAATAATGTTATGAATATATGTTGCAGGACTGTTGGGAGGGGGATGTGATGAAAAGAGACCACAATGGTTGATGAAAGGTGGTGGAAGGCACCCAGAATGGTGACATTAACTTCCACTGAAAAAAATATCGTATTTGGTCTTCATTGGCCCGAAGATCAAGAGCGGCTCACTGGCCTCGAAATGAATTACTCGCCAGGTTGGTAGGTGAAGAGGATCCTCATGAGTTAATGAGGGACGGGGGTGAACCGCCCATCCGTGGAAGCCTCAAACCTGACCACTGTGGGGAAGTTCATGCCACATGCAACCTCACAAGAAAAGAAAAGGCAGGAAAGAGGTGTGGAAGGGGGCAGTCACGACAGAGATCGTAAGAAGGGAGAAATTGGAAGGACTCTGGAAAAATATACAGAGTGATTGATAAGTAGAGAAGAAGGAGAGTAACCTTCGTTCTTGACTTATGATGAACAGAGACTCCGTCTCATAGCATCATGGTCCAAGATCGGGGGTGGCTAGTGGTAAATCCATTCAGAATCATTGAGCCTATGGTTGGGTGGAAACGAGCACCCCTCTCAACAGTTGCATCAAACCTGGGGTTTTTCTGATAAGTGTTATATCTCGTATCTTGGAATTAATATTTTGACATGTATGCTCATGGTTTGTGAAATTATGAATGGTTTCAGTATAAGACTGTTTGTATGGTGTTTTGATCAGAAATGGTGGTTGTATGCTTATATTGGAAAGACCACCTATGGCTCATATATATATATATATATATTGGCTGCATGCTTATATTGGAAAGACCACCT
>SNQJ01S0078531.1:10569-36156 GCA_010110895.2 Picea sitchensis
ATAAAAAGAATACTTTTCCCGTCCCAATGTATGAATTGTCTATGATTTGATGAATTTATGCTTGATTTCTAACCCTTGAGTAGAGAAGTAGCATGCATGCATAGTTGTTATTTGTCTTGATTGCAGGTTATCTGTGGAAGGAGCAGTGCAAGCAAGTTGTCAAAGCGCAACGGAGGATCTACATCGAACGTCGGTGATAAGGTTAGAGGTTCTCTTCATGCATTTACTATGAAAGAGGGGTTTTAATATTGGGTGGTAGGTTAAAAAGTCATTTGTTTTCGGTCAAAATCTGCATGCAAGTCTGACCCTAGTTTGCTAGTCCGTAGGGTATTTTTCCCAACAACATACCCCACTTAAATGTTCAAGTACAAGATGATTCAAAATGAAAATGTCTCCTTGGTATATATAGGAGACTAGGAGGTATAATTACAACTAATGGCCTAAAGCTGACATAAAATAATAACATTACTAATATAATATTCCCCAATTAAGGGGTAATGAGCCAATATTAGGGCTTAATAGATGAATATTGAGAAGAGGAAGAATTTCCAGTGCCACCAGAGCCACGACTAGATGCCATCTTGTGGATGATGGGTGAGGGAATAAAATATGAACTTGAAGAATCAGACAAGGTTCTCCTTAGAGCACTTTTTTGGGTTGACAACACAATGTTCCTTCTTCCTATTTCAGCAATAGGATTAATTTCATGTGATAAGCCTCTTCTTCTTCTAGAAAAATGAGAGTCTAAGGACATGAAAGTAAGGCCAAAACTGAAGGATCAAGAAGGTTATTGTTGATTTCTAGATTGTCTACGTCTAGCTTCCCAATGTTCTTGGGCACTAATATCTCATTCAATTTCTTCCCATGAATGATTAAGCTCAACACGAGTATTGGCAGTGTCTAAAATGGTGTTGAACAGATTCAAAGCAATGTTGGTCTGATCTTGAAGACTGAGCTCAATATTGGGTTGCCTTGCAACAGGAACAATCATTAAGAAATAAAACAGACAAAGAATTAATATCATAAAAATAGATGTATTTGATGCTAATCAAGCATAAAAATTAACCAAAGAGATATTGAAGATCTCCCCAGTATGGTTGCCAAATAAATGTTTAGGAAAAGATATGAAATGATCTTACTCAAGAATATTCAGATTCTTCTTGGCTAAAGCAAAATAGATGGGAATATCACCCTATGTTTACATCCATCAAAATTAATATCTTGACTCACAAGTATTGATTACAAGTGCTTAGGCTGGTTTTTATAAATAAAAGCTTGCTGGAAAATCCATTATTTAAGTGTTTTTCTAAACATAACAGATGTTGAAATAAATGTAGAGACAAAAGTAAAGACACCAAGTCGATAATTAAGACAGATGAGACATAAAGCAATCATTTATTTCATTCCAATTCATCAAAGAGTCATTCTCTTTACAAAATTTCGTGAAGAAGTTTTGGACAAAAGTCAAACTTAGACGTCCCCGATGAAACATTCAAAAGGACCTCTGACAGAAAATCAAAAATTGAACTCTAAAAGTTGGATCAGCTTGCCATAGATTGTTTCCCACTCGACTCTACACAATAACCTTTGTTAGTCATGAAAAC
This sequence comes from Picea sitchensis, assembly GCA_010110895.2. NCBI lineage: Eukaryota > Viridiplantae > Streptophyta > Pinopsida > Pinales > Pinaceae > Picea > Picea sitchensis. The sequence goes on from SNQJ01S0078531.1 coordinate 12,174, forward strand.
TAATTCACAAACAGAGAAGTCTACACAAACTATCAAAGATAGATCAACACCTCTGAAAAACAAGTGTCTGAATGATGTAATTTGGCCCTAAATCTTGTTGTCTATAATAAGACCCTGTTATCATAAAAAAGAATTAGGCTTTTTATAAATTAAGGAATGAATGATAACTAAAATATCTCAACACAAACTCAAAGAGAAAAACTTAGTATGCTTCTCCTTCTATTCTCCTCATGTTCCTCCCTTTCCTTTTTCCTTTAAGCAAATTATAATTGGTTGAAGTAGTTGAACTACTTCATTAGTTAAGTTAAGTAAAAACTCAACCAACTTTTTAGTTAGGGGGGGAATAATAAATCATAATAGGGTTTTAAATAAATAATAATTAGTAGGTGGGACCCCTTATGACTCCCCTTTAGCTCTTAACAATCATAACACAACTAGTTAAATAAACAAAAACATCCCTCCTTGTGACTCCCATCGTCACATTCATGTTTGACAATTTATCTCATTGATATTTGAAACTATTTTCAAAAATATATTACTCATATATCCAAAAAAAACATGTTGTCCAAAACTTATGAAGTCAACTGTCATCAACAATAAATAAAATAAAACTTAAAATCCATATTTTCCAGTTTGTGAGGCAATCTTTCCCTTGTTGTTATCAATTTTTAATCTCTTTGAATTTTCCTTAAGCTGTGTGGGGCCTTTAGGCCTAATCTCGTTGATCACATGAGAGCAACCGTCCCTTAAATGCATGTGGGAGGACACATATTTATTAGAATCATTTGAAGGTGAGGAAGGGGCAGTAGTGGCTTTTCCTTTGCCATGGGCATGGTGGGTATCAGTTTTCAACCTTTTGTTGGAAAAGATCATTCCTGTATGCAAAATTGATTAGAAAATAGTTCATTTAAAGACCATAAATGGAAAATCCTTTTAAAAATATGAAATAAAATTTGGCTCAGCAACATATCAAACTCATGCAACCAATCCATACAAATTGTTTAATTGTTGTCAATGAGTAGGGGGTGAACAAAGGTTCTGGGATATGTGAGGGGTGTGTATTGAGCGAAAAAAAAAATTAAAATGAGGGGGAAAAGAACATGATTACTTCTCACAGACAACAAACAATCAACTGAAATGTAAACCAAAGAACATATCATTGTAATCCATTCCCATGATCTTAAACTCTCACAATGCAGAGCTCCTCTTAACTGTAATTAAATTTTAAGAACAAGGAGTGAGTAATGAATATGGGAAGGTGAGGGGATTGTAATTAGTGAAAAGTGAAATAATGATAGGGGAAAAGAGAAAATATTGTTCATAAGATTAATTAAGTAAACCATAAAACCATTATGTATTCAGTGCAATGAACCAACACTAAACAATTATTGTGATCAATTAGCAATTACTGTGTGTATAATTTAACCATTTATGTGTGTTAACTTGCTCATTGTTCACTTTTAAATCATCATACTCAAAATAATATTCTTCCAAACAATCTATAAAAAGAGTCGTGTTTCTTTGTTGGCACGGGGGCAGACCCAGGGTTCAACTCATCAACAGCGCACCAACAAAACCCTAACTACCGGCCCTTTCGGAAACACCTGTAAAGCAGGCGAAGTCTCACCCGAGCTAGAGGCAGGGGAGGTTACAGGACTCAGATGTTTGTAACCAAGCTGGGACACAGATCTGTGATTACAACACTTCACAAAGTATTATATTAACACTTACAAGATAATAATCATTAACTCATTAACTTCATTAACATCGCAGAACAAACCCTAAGGTATATCGACGTAGTAATAGTAAAGATTAAGAACTTCAACCACTTAGAAAATAGCAACGAGTTAGATCTATAATTCATTCATAAAGCACAAGTAAGCACTGAGCACTATCAGATCTATTCATCATACATAATAACAAAGCACTAAGCAGATAAATGAAAAATACACATAGCACAAAGCACATCAGAGACTGCTTCGTCTTCTTTATTATTCTTTTGAATATCTTACATTCATCTTCTCTTGTGCACTAATCCACAGAGCTAAGCTTCGGAAAGGATAGGATATCTGCACACTGAGCGCCATATCCTTCTTCCCAAAACTAGGTCACTGCACAAATCCCACTTCTCTATCAAGAATGAAGCCTTACATACACATTATGTTGCACTAAGCAACCCAAAACTACTTGCACTTAGCCTTGCAAGCCACTTAGACTTCGCTTCTACTACTACTCATCCTTACAATATTATTCTTATTTATACTTCTACAATAAGGCCTAAATATGGGAGAACCCATGGGATGACATCCCATAACCCTTTACAAAAACCCTAGGAACCCCTTGTTGGGTCCACAAATCCCACAAAACAAGTGAGATCTGCGATCTCAGCTCCGCCTGGGCACTTCTTCCTTGATTATTGTGTCGAAGTCCAAAAAGTGGTCATTCTTGACCAAGATTTCCTCAAAACTTGGTCGAGGGCCAACAGGCCCCCAACACTCACTTATGACTTGTCCCGAGTCACTTGGGTCTAGGAAACGCTACTTTGAAGGCCTCAAGCTTCACTTGAGCGGCCTCAACTTGTTTCTTTTCCAAACCCTCCTTCTCAACGAGCTCTTGAATCATCTCCTATGTAACAGGCCCTTCCAAGCATTGTTCCACTGTCGCAACCACCTGGTCTAGTTGCGAGCCTTGTCCTTCAATTTCTTCGAACACCTTGTAGGCTTCATCTTGCACAATTTACAACTTCTGTGCGACTTCCATTACCCTGCCTTGGATGGTAGTAATCTATTGAGTTACTACACGTTGTTCTTGTGATCTCTTCATTCTCTCTACTATAATGAGTAACTTCATCTGCACTTGTATTGACAATGCCTACTGTTGTGCCTCCTATACTTGCGCTTCCAACTTCCTAAGCTTTGGATCTTCTATGAGGAGTTCGTAAGTCTGCATGCTTTTGTTGCTCAGTTGTTTTCATTCTAAGGTGAGGGATATGATCCTTCTAACTGTGCTCTTAGCGGCTTCCTCCCTATGATTGCGCACTTCCTACGAAGTGCTTGGTACTACTTGGATCTCCAACTTCGTTACCCTTTCTTGAAGTTGTTGGATGGCCTCAACGAGCTTCATCACTTAAACCTCGATTACCTCATGTTCCCCCTGAGCCAATCCTGGCATAGAGTGAAGTGCTTTGCTCACCACTTCTTTGACCACAATCTGCTCTGCAAGCAGTTGGTCCTTTTCTCTTTGTATCTTCTCTTTGTATTCCTCGAGCATCGCCCAAAACTCCTCTTTCTCATTTTCATAAGTGGTTACATAGTACCGTGCAACTTGTAGGTTCTCTAAGACTTCCTCTTTCTCTTTCTTCAAGGCTTCTGTAGCCTTTTCCTTTTCTTCTTGAACTTTCTGAAGTCAAGCCTCTGTTGCATCTGCTAATCTTATCAATTGGGCAGGCTCATCCCCCAATTATGCAGTCTCCAATGAGGAAGTCGCAGTAGGTATTGTGTGGATCAATTAAATAGCTTGTTGTATCTCCTGAAGCTCCTCCTCAACCCTTCCATATAGCTCCTCCTGCTTCACTCCATATCTCTGCAAGAGATCTTTGAACAAATCATCCATTGCTCCATGGACTAGATTGAAATCATCCTCTGTGAGCATGGCCTCTAGCTGGGGCTTACTAGCGCGGGTCTTCTTTCTTGTCGAAGGTTTCTACAAAGAAACCTTCCTCTTTCACGGTGTTTATGTTTCAGTAAGGAGATCTTTCGACGGTGTAGATTTTCCTTCTCCTTACTTTTCTCCTTCTTCCCCTTCTCCTTGTCCATTTGCTTGGTCTTCTCCTCCTCCTATGGGTGATCCAAATCCACTTTCTTCTGAGGCGTTTTCCTCCTCATCAATCTGTATATTATGAACTTCCTCCTTTTTATTCTTCTTCTTCGCACAGGAATTTCCTACATGCTCAAACTGGGTGACCGAGGGGCTTCCTATAATGTCAGCGTCAGAGAGTTCATCTTTAGTGACAGGTGTCTAAAACTCCTCTATCCATTCCTTCGTGATCTACTCCATGTCTTCATCGATCAGCTTCTAATAAGATTGTAACTCCTCCTTGCTCTCATATCTACGTGCAGTTATATATATATATATAATGTGGATCTGCATGGAACTTGGCTATCAGTATGTACTGGTGTAAGGTGCACAGTGTCATGCGCGGGAATGACTTGTGGCAACCTTCAGTTGTTTATAGTATGCATGGAACACAACATTTGACTGCCATTGCTTCGACATGTCGTTGGTGTACCACAAGGTTGAGAACCTGGCGGCCAACGGCTCTAATGGTTCAATCTTTGGGAAGGTGGCTCCTTCCAGCATTTTCCAAGCAACAAATGCAATCAATACAAGCAGCCAGCTAAAGTGGAACTTGTATCCCTGATCCTAAGCTTCGTGGTAGTATTTCTTGGGTTCATTGACGAGGTAACTCACCCAATTCATCTGCATCCCCTCCATGCATTTTCCTATGAGATCCACCAAGAACCCGGTGACCTGCATGGGGCGATTCTTTCTTACAAGCTTGCCAGCTATGAGTTGTCAAGTGAGGCACATTGTGCCATCCTGGATAGAGGCTACCTTATAGCCTCTCTTTCCCTTCTTAACTTCGCCATAAGCCTCCTTAATGCGTTGTGTCGGGGAGCGATCTGAGGTCTTCCCTGGGTAAAACTGTTGAGGGTCGGGTCCTTGCATGCTCAATCCTGTAATCCGGTGGATCAGCATTGGATCCATAGTAATCCGCCAGTCGAGCCACAGGTATCCACTATGGTATCACTACAAAAGGATTTTAACGCAAGCGTTAACCTCTTGGTGTCGGCCAAAATGGGGAATATTCATCACGTTAAGTATCGTGGACTGTGCGAGCTCCTTAATCCAAGGTTGGGAGACTAAGTGAGGCTTCTTCCTAGTGGTCTCCATCAAATATTTGTGAGGTGCGAGCAAGGCTTAGTTCCTTCTATCTACAAGGTTGAAATCATTGTTCTTCAGTAGTGGGATCTGTCCCAACTGACTTCCCACTACACGTATTCCCTTCGGAATGTACGCGGTGATCAATGTGTACTCAAAGTCTCATGGGATGTTATCGTGGTTAACCGCATCAGCCAAGGGCAAGATATAATCAGGTAAGATCGACGGGATTTTCTTCGCATTTGCCATATCTCCGCGATGTTTACTTTGTTGCTCGGTCACGGTGTTAGTATAGCCAGAATGTCATTCGGTCGAAGGGGAATCCTGCATTCCCCTAGTCGACGATGCTTGTACTCCTTCAGACATAGCTTTATCAACCATAAACTTCTTCAAAACCTCCTCAGCAAACTTCTCTAACTCAGTGCGCTCGGCCGAAATTCTCACTATTAACAAATAGGTCAGGGTAGGTGAGCGGATAAGTGGGGTAGACAAATGGACAGCGACATCTAAGAACACAACTCGACACACAATCTCTTCTCTTCTTGTCTCAAATAATCACGGGTAGCCAAAAGTGGTCACAGCACAGCGTCCAACAGGTTAAATAAGCGAGCGTCGAAACGGATTCCTCTAATGGGTAGGAATGATTTCATCAATGTGAATTTGTTCGTTATGGTGCGGTCTCAATGTCCCAAACATGTTTTATTCATCCATAAATGTGTTTCCTAGCCATTCTAGAGCGTCGTTCTAACGATCGTGGCGCTTCAAACGGTCATATAGCTTCGTCGAGGCGAAGTCCCATTCTGCGCGGTTCTGTTTTTCCGACGAGGTTCAAATCCTGCAAACCTTCCTCTTGCAAAGTCTTCCATTTGTTCTTTGTAACTTCCTGTAGCTTTTCCAACTTGGTTTTCTTCTTACTGAGCTTCCTTTCCTTCTTTCTTGAGATCTGAGTCTCTCTAATTATTTCTGGAATTCTCTTTCCATTCCTGTGCTTATCTTCTCCTAGCATAGTGATTTCGCATTGTTGATGTGCTCTCAAAGGATTCAAAGTTAATACCTCTTCTCTTATTAAGTCTAGGGTGGGTATTCTTCTTTCTTGCATGGATAGGTCCTTCAAACCTTCTTGTGTTCTTTCAACCTCGACAGCTAATTCAAATTGTCTTTTGTTGCTTCAACTTATCTTCTCATTCTTCTATTAGTCGGTCTATTTTTCTAGCTATGAAATCCCTTAGTTCTTGTTTTTTCTTTTCTGTAGCTTCTTCCTCTGCTTTCCTTCTGATCTGATCCTCCTCGATCCAAGTCTTTCCTAAAAAAAGTGGGAATGGGGTGTTGTTCTCAACAAACTTAATAACTTCAAATCCCTCTTCAGTCGATGTTCCATGGATGATAACAGGTACATTAGTAACTCTTCCACATAGGGTTATCATCTTTCCTTTAAACAAGCTTATCCTTCCTAATGAAGGTACCATAGTAGGCTTTCCCAAAATTTCCCAAGTGTGTTCTGTCATAATATCCACTTGTTTTTCCTTATCTAAGACACATTCTATGTCGAAGTCTCTTATTCTTGTATTTATGTGTTGTTTTACCTTCAAGATCTCTAGTAAACTGACATATTTGTGATCATTCATCAATTCTTCCAACTGTGATAACATCATCTGAGCTTTCCCTGATTATTTCTCTTTGTGATTCTCTAACATACCCATAGTCTCTTGATATTTTTCATGTCTCATATTCATTTTTTCGACTTTAGCAATCATCCTTGGACAATCCTCAACTTCATGAACAACCATTTTACAACAAAGACAAGTAGGACCTGTATCAGGGCATTCCTTAGCAATATGTCACGGTCTTCTGCAGTTATAACATAGTGTCAATCCTCTCTTCCTCTTGTATGTTCCCCAACTTCTCCTATACTGCGCACTAGGATCACAGTGTTGGACCTGCAATCTGCAAAAATTCTTTCTAGGTTCCTGCATCCACTTATTAATCCAAAAATTATTTCTATGCATAGGAATAACATATCTTTCTTTATGTCTATCAAATTTATTTAGATCAACTCTTTCTTCCAAATGTGCCCTAGCTTTCATACTAGGACAGAATCTATTAATCATACATAAATTCATGCTTTCAAAACAAAAATTTTCTCTTATCTTACTCTTATCAAAGCACAAAGCTTTACCTCTTTCAAAATCTTACCTCTTTTCCTCAGATTAGGTTTCTTTATTAGCACAGAGCTTCGCAAGTCAAGTAGAATATTGTGCACCACAGTAGTAGATCTACGCACAGATCTTCTCTTTCCTTTACTTCAGTTCCCAGCAATCATAGTTTTAGGTCCTGACAACGGAACCATTTGTTGGAACAGGGGCAGACCCAGGGTTCAATGCTTCAACAGTGCACCAACAAAACCCTAATTACCAACCCTTTCGGAAACACCTACGAAGCAGGCGAAGTCTCACCTGAGGTAGAGGCAGGGGGTTACAGGACTCAGATGTCTGTAACCAAGCTGGGACACAGATCTGTGATTACAACACTTTGCAGAGTATTCTATTAACACTTACAAGATAATAATCATTAACTCATTAGCTTCATTAACATCGTGGAACAAACCCTAAGGTAGATTGGTGCAGTAATAGTAAATCTTAAGTACTTCAACCACTTAGCACATAGCAACGAGTTAGATTTAGCATTCATTCATAAAGCACAAGTAATCATTGAGCACTATCAGATCTATTCATCATACATAATAACAAAGCACTAAGCAGATAAATGACAAACACACATAGCACAAAGCACATCAGAGACACAAGATATACGTGGTTCACCCCAGTGTGGGGCTATATCCACCAACTACTTCATCTTCTTTATTATTCTTTTGAATATCTTACATTCATCCACTCTTGTGAACTAAGCCACAGAGCTAAGATTTGCAGAGGACAGGAGATTTGCACACTGAGCGCCAGATCCTCCTTCCCAAAACTAGGTCATTGCACAAGTCCCACTTCTCTATCAAGCACAAAGCTGTAAATACACATTTTTTTGCACTAAGCAACCAAAAAATACTTGCACTTAGCCTTGCAAGCCACTTAGACTGCACTTCTACTACTAATAATCCTTACAATCTTATTCTTATTTATACTCTTACAATAAGGCCTAAACATGGGAGAACCCATGGGCTGACATCCCATAACCCTTTACAAAAACCCTAGAAACCCCTTGTTGGATCCACAAAGCCCAAAAAACAAGTAATATCCACGATCTCAGCTCCACCTGGGTTCTCCTTCCTCGATCACTGCATCGAAGTCCAAAAAGTGGTCATTCCTGACCAAGATTTCCTCAAAACTTGGTCGAGGGCCAACATTATTTTTATTTCTTCCATTTAATATTAAACAAGATTCCAATGAGCACACAGTCATTTGCATTTACTATGTTCAGTTTCCAAACCATCAACCATTGTCTACAGATAATTCTTCAAATCAAACACAGACACAAGTTCTCTTAAAATCATGTCTAATTCCATTCCTCAATTCAATTTAACAATTAAATTGCAATAAAACCATATTGTTATAGAACATGTGCCCATCTCTAATGGTGTAATCAAACGATATGCATAACACATACAGTGGACAACCAAGTCACAAATATCAATTCTTTAAATTGCAATGATCCCGATCGAGCAATTTAAACACACAGTAACAGAAACCATCATTTAAATTCATAATACGTTGTAGAAAACATACATCTCAACACATAACACAAGGAAACATACTCCCAATCAAACCATAAACAATGTTTGAGTTATCAATCCAACACAAGGAGGCAATGACTGTATGCTCAATTCCCTTTCTCAAATCAATCAATTCAAACCATGCTGAGCCATCAAAGCAAACATTACAATAAACGAATACAGTGATCATACACCAAACATCATTTCGGACTTCAACTATGTAATCAACCTGATCAATAGAGATGAGTCCATAATCAAACCACTGTCGATGCCACTCTACAACAGTCAACAATATGCCCGACTGAAAATAACTGGTTCATTTATCAAAATCAGGATTGAATAATCAAGGGTGTGTTTTGAGTAACCAAGGGTTCTCTTGGTGGAACCAACACAGGGAGACTGGAGTCGACCACACCAATAGTAGAGGAGAATCCTTTTAGACAACACGGTGAACACACAGGCCATATAACCAATAACTTGCCAGATAGGGTGCCAGTTCACACCAGGGAGGAAAGATTATGAACAGAGGGGTAAAAGCTTCTTACTAGTCAATAATAACACCGAGAACATGTAGGGCATAACCCTCATGGTTCTTCCCCAAAAATAAATCGAATAATGCTGATAAAAATTGAGCCATGAAAAAGAAACCAACCTTATAGTAAGCCTCTTGGCATAATATCCATCATAACCCATTGCGCAAACATCAATAGCATAAACAAGACCACAATCAGGTGAAACGATATGCAGTGACACAAGGTAGTTCAAAAACAAACCCAGGAACCCCATAACAGCAAATACGACTGGATATGGTGTCAAGAACTATGTGGAGAGAGCCAGCAAGTCTGGATCGAATGAACCCTTCAATAAAAACCCATAAAGACAACAGAGAGCCTTTGTGGCTTCCACCACTCAGAATAATAAATGAAGTGTGACTTCAACCATCATCTTCCATTTGCAATGAAAACCACACAAACAACCAATCCAAAGAAACACCAGAATTTACATAGTTTCCAGCCTTAAGAAAAACACAGACCGATACATCACCGAGCCAACATCTATTTCATAAACAGAGTGAGTTCATGGATGGCAAAAATAAAACCATACCTGTAACCAAAATCCTTAAAAACGCGAGCTTGGTCGAGTAGTTCTTTCCTTGCCTGAAAATCGGAGCTTAACCATAGCAAAATCAAATGCCAATTACCAAGCTAGGGTGACGGCCAGTGGGGGAGGTATGGAGTGGCATGCAGTAAATGCACGTCGCTTCCATCCTCTACTCATTAAATTACTTAGTACACACCATCCAACCCTCCATTAATCCATTCTATGCATCGAAACTAACATCCATCACTTGCCAAATGCGTCACCTCACATCACATTTAACCATTGTCAACCATACCATAACGCATATCAAATGTGTTTTCATATAACTCAATAAATCATATAGCCACTAACTTTATTAGCTAGGACTAACAACAATCCTTTTAATTTCATTTGCATAAATGTAGCATAACATAGTATAGGATAGCTTATTTTTCTTGGATTTGTTCCATATTCCTTTTATCGTTTGTCATGACTACCATGTGTTTTGTGCAGTTGCAACATGTAACAAATCATGGTGCAATTATCATAGTGATAATAGTGAATATAAGCCATTCACACAATATGGAATTTAGAGCTTAGAGCAATTAGAAACCACATATAATACGCATTATCCATCTGCTATTATGTCGCAAATAAAACCAAGATTTCATCAATCATGTAGAAACCTGTAAGTAGTGTCGAACAGCAACATAAACATCAAATAAGAACTAGATTTGATCTTCCAATCTACAAGGGGGTCCCACCTACTAGTATTATATATATCGTTAGCTTATAATAATAGGCTTTAGAAATACTTTGTGGGGAAAATCCTCGTTGCGATTTTTTTTAGAGATTTTGTGCAAGGTTCCTTGGTTAGAAAATTGGAGAATCTAGACTAGAAGGAAATCAAGAAATTCCTTCGTAAACATGATGAATTCAACCAGGCAAACAATAGTGCCCTTCATAGCCTCTGAACAAAATTTTTTGAGATGGAACGAGCCAATGTAGAAAATGTGGCCATCATTATGAACCTTCTTCAACTTCAGCAACAAAGAATTTACAATTTGGAAGTGGAATGTCAACAGTTGCACAACATGATCCTCCCCCAACGTATTGAGGCCCCTTCTCTCCCCTCAAATAACCAGGGTTCGGTTAATTTGCAAAAATCAAACCTCAGAGAAGAAGAAATGGGATGATAATAGCATGATCCTATGGAGATGGTGGAATTAGGCTCCCCTTACTTTGTTAATAGGAAGGAAACCTAAGACAATGTTCATCCTTAATTGGTTATGTTTTTTAAAATGACTAAACTTTTGGGTTAATTTGTTAAACAAGTTATGAGCCGAAATATATGGAATGTCGGTCTAGAATCGATCGTAATTTTTTTACCATTCATAGTAGAACTATTTTTAGTTACAAACCTTATTGGACTTATGCATGAATATTATCATGTACATTGTAGCCCCCTTTTACAATGACAAACATTTTTCTTGTTTACAAAAAAAATTCTAGAGCCTTTGTAATTCTTTGAGATTTGAGTTCTTAGGTTTCCATGACTCTCCATAAGCATTTCTAATTTCATGGCAAACCTTATTTGATAAAAAAAGGTATTTCCACACATAATGAACACCTTAAGGAAATCACTCACACAAACATATCGGTGATTAGTACACCAATGCATTATGTGGTTAAAACCCCTAAAGAGGAAAATAGTCAACGACCCTAACCAATATGGACGGTTGAGGCAATAGATTAATGCAAAAGGAAAATATTTTACATATGAGTTTCTCACAATTGATCATCAACAAATGACACTCCATTATATTTAAATAGATATCATGGACCAATTGGGTGTTAAGCCACCAATCAATATAATCAATAATATTGAGAAGAAGATGAATTATCTGATCACTTTATGTCTAGAACATAATTGTGGCATGCTGCATATTAAAGAAACACAATAAATAAACACACTTTACCTAAAGAAAAATTAGACCAAGTTTATATTAACTAACTCCCAAGTCTCTAAATATCCCAACACACTTGAATAGGAGGGATGTTTTTTCCTTTAAATGTCATGTTATTTCTTCTAAGCAAAAGCCCCCAAGATATAAAGCATTGAAATGACTTGTGAGTTGCCAATGTCTTGTCCTTGTACCAGCTTTCAAAACAGGCTAGTAGGGTTTCCCCTCTCCATTTATTTTTTCACATTTTGTAGTTTTATTGCTTCAATCCAAACTTCCCTTTCAAATGGGAATGCAAAAATAAATGGTCCATAGTTTCCTAGTTTATTTTGCATGAAATGCATCTTATCGGACCATGCCAATTTCTCTTATCACCATTGTCCCAAGTTAGGATTTTGTTTGACAAATCCAATCGCAAAAACATCCTTAATTTGATTGTATATTTAATTTCCAAAAAAATGATCCACCACCATTTCGTCTCCCCATCATCTTCCTCCTTCATCCTACCTTAGTTTTTCTGTGTATTCCCTTGAAACCCTTATTCTTTGATCACTTCAATTAATCTTCTTGATCATTAAGTTTTAGATCACAGCATTTTAATCCAAAGATATATTGATTCCATTCCTCATCTAATATGCCATACAAATCCAAGTAAGTGGCATTTTTCCAACCTTGGCCCAACTAAGAATTCATACCTAAATCCATAACATCCATTAGGATAAAAATGGCATGATTATGAAGAGCATTTATTAGAGGGACTAAAAGTTTGTAGTTCCCAAAACATCTAATCCAAGGATCCTCACCAATCCTTACCTTATTTATTTTTCCTACTTTTCAGTCCCCATTTCACAAGCAGTCAAAATGTCATTACCAATGACTTTTAGATTATCGAGGCACACATAAAAGACTTCCTTTCAATCCTTATCAAATACTCTATTGGCATTGCTCCTATATATTTTTCCATCATCACTCTCCACCGTAGGCCCTCATTGTGATTCATCCTCCATGTAATCTTAGTTTCTATCACTTGTTCAAATAAATGTAATTTGTAATGCCCCACCCACCTCCATACTTTTGTCTTGCAACTTTGTTCCATTTCACTAATGGAATCCCCTTCCTTTTATTATATTTTTCTATCCAAAAAAATAAAGCACTTCCTTTTCTTATATTTTTCTATCCAAAAAAATAAAGCACTTCCTTCTTATTTTATATAGCATCCCTTTTGGAATGTGTGTTAAGGACATCCAATAAATAAGAATGCCTTCCAAGATTGATTGAACTAGGTTCAACCTACCTCCTAGAGATGGGCACCTTAAACACCGGTTTTTCATGATATCATCTATTGACTTGTACAACTAACTCCAATATGAGAAATTATAGTCATTTGTTTTTAAATGAAAACCAAGATACATGATTCCTCTCTCCAAAGAGGTTAGATTATAAGGAATGATTTGGGATAGTTTTCTTTCCATATTTTCCTCCTTCCTTTAAAACAGGATATAGGATTTGTGAATGTTTACTTCCTTCTTAGTTGTTATGCAATACAATTCAATAATATCCTTGTATTTTTTCTCTTTGTGAAGTGTTCCTATACCAAATAGCGTCACATCCTCTGCAAAAAAAATATGAGACAAATTGATTGTGACTACCACCTTCATAAATTTTGTAGACCCCTCCCTTTTTGAGGTTGTGATCATCATACTCAACCATTACGATATCAACAAGAAAAGGAAGGGGGACATTAGGAACCCTTGCATGAGTCTTCTTGTAGCATGAAAAAATATAAAAGGAGATCCATTAATAAGAATGGAAAAGAAGGCCAAAGAGAGGCTACCCATAATCAAGTTCAATGTTCAAACTTTAATCCTTATTTGTAACAACAACAATCTTAAATACAACCAGAATACCTTGTGATAGGCCTTTGCTAGATCAATCTTCATTACTACCGCTAGGATTGCATTGACCTTTATAGAGTGCATGTGTACTTGAGTTGAACCAACTGCATCATATATTTGGTTATTGAAGAGAAAACCAAATCACTTTTTTTATATAAAGCCTAAAAGGAATCTTGAGTTTTTTTTCCAAAATCTATGTTATAATCTTATATACAAAGTTACATAATGAGATTGGTCTATAATATTCAAAGGGATTTGGATCATTCATTTTTGGAATCAAGGATATGATTGTTATATTTAAGGCTCCCATAATATTTTTAGAAGTTCTAGATTCCTTTACTACTCTTATCAGTCCATCTTCCAACAAATCATAAAAACCCAAATAAAATTCCACTATCCAACCATCCACCCCAAGAATTTTTTACTTATCGAAAGATTTTAGTACCGATTTGGGTTCTTCTTTTGAAATTTTTGCACCTGAGTCTTCATTTTTTTTGCTCATAAACAGGTCTAGGAAACATAGGAACTACTTTTATCACGTGTGATATGTTTTCCCTAGCTACTTCCTAAAACAAAGAATTGAAGTATGGTCCACCTTCTTTAGAAATCTCAATAAAGGATATTGTTATAGATCCCTATTGTTTCCTTATTTTCCATATTATGTTAATGGTTTCCCTGTGTTTAGAATAATTCTAGAAGAAAAAAAAACGTTATTTTCATCTCCTTCATCCAACCAGATGGCCCTACTTTTTAGCCTCCATTCTCCTTCTTTTTCCAATAAACTATTTTTTGTTCCTTCCAGTCTTTTCAAATTTTGATTATATTCCTTTGAAAACATTTCACCATCACGATTCTCAAACATCTTGTGAATTTATTCCTCTACTTCCTTCAACTCTTTTTGCCTTTCGTTTGCTTTTCTTCTAACCAATGAATTGTTGATTTCCTCACTTTTCTCAGGTTCTCAACAAATTGATACATGGTTATCTCTCTTGATATTGGACCATAATTCCTCCATATTTGAACCTACCATCTCTCTAAATTCCTCCTCTTCTGACCAAGTATGATTGAATTTAAAAAGGGTTGGACGCATATAAGAATCTATTTCAATTTGGAGAAGAATGGATTGTTGGTTTAAATACCCCCATTTCCCACTAAAGACTTCATCCTATCAAATTCCTCTACTATAAATATTGCAACTAAAAAACTTGCTTGGACTTTTATAAATACCATTCTACCACTCCTTGAGTTTCTCTAGGTAGGGACTAGCTGGCAATGCTCTACATCAATATACTTCTTATCCTCAAATTGATGAATAAAATAATTTGTTAAATAATATTGACTTGCAATTTCTCCTCAAACTTCTCCAACCTTGTTAGTGAAGTAAATATAACCCCAATGATAATATAACATTATCCCCTCCTAGAATTCCTTGGATTTTTAGGGTATCTCATAAGGCTTTCTTATCCCCATATGACCCATATATATTGATGACTTTAAACAATTCCCCCAATTCTTTTGATGAACATTCCAACTATTTACCTACATCTAGATTGAATTTGATAAGGGATCTATATTTTTATTCCAACTAGTTATTAGACCTCTTGAGTGACAATATGCTTCTAATGAATAGAAATTCTAGTCCTTTAAGCAAGAAGACATTATTTTTATTACTTTTTTCCCTTCAACAATAGCTACTTGGATAAAAATTATGTCATGCTTGTATATGCTAAACAATCTATTTAGGTCTATCTTTTTATGGGAACCCCCAACCCCTCTCACATTCAAGGAAAGGATAATCATTTAACCACCTTGTCTAAGGTCATTCCAGTGCTAAGGGCCCCTTTTATAGTATGTTGTTCGCCTTCTCTTACCTATTTTATAACCCTTTATTTTTCAATTTCCATATAGTATTTTTTACCCGCATACATGGACTGACTAGTGTCAATGACCAAACCACCCACTATGACCCCTCCCTCGTCCACAAAAATCGTTTTCATGGGTCTTAGGTTGACCTTATTTTATGACTGTTAAAATCCTTCCCTTCAATATTCAAGGTTGGGTCTTGGACACAGTGTTAGATTCTTAATAGTCTAAAGAGTTGTTATTAGGCATCATTTTAGAGTTTTGGATGGTAGAATGGGGGTGAGAGTTTTGAGGGATCCATAAAACCAAAATCACTCCCATTGATGGATTTTTTCCAAGCTTATTCATCACTTTCTTATTTTCTTCCAAAAAAGACACAGTGCAGCTTTCATGGGATTGGTCATTCATACATTAATTTATTGTTGCACTAGCTTTGGTTTCTAATGGAGATTCTCTTGAGCTTTTTGAATAACCTTGTACTTGAAAATGCAAAGCCATAACATAGTCACCACTTTTTCTAGTAGGTTCACCTCCTTCTATGGCTTCCTCCAATCCCTTATGTTGATGAAAAGGAATGGAAGTGTCCATATACCAATATTTTCAAATCTCTCCAGGATAAGGTGAGATAGGTATGATTATCACCCTGGGTTTATAGCCTAGACAAAAATATCAATCAGCCATCAAGCAATAAGTATTTGGATCTAATGTTATTTTTTATAATTAAGTGCTTAAATTTAAAGAAAATGGAAAAAGGTATTCGAATGTGATTATAAACATATTAAAATAGACAATTTAAAGAAATAAAATATTAAATATCATTATACAATAGATCCAAAAATGAGACCAAAATCAGCATATGATTTTATTAATTTTCATTCAAAATTATAGTCGAAACCTTTCTTTACAAACCCTTGCGAGGGTAAGGACCAAAGTTAAACTTAGAATTCTATGGTGGAATTTTACATCACACAAAGACAACTGACATCTTCAAAGAAAATACCACGACCAGAAAAATGTTGGATCAACCAAGCCATAAATGCATCACTATCTTGACTCTGCAAAATAATTCTAATAAGGAAAATAATTCAGAAATCAAATTAAAATTAATAGACTATTGAGACAAATGAATGACCTTTTGAAGCATGTCAAATATCTATGCTTCTTAGTCCTTCTTCTTGCCACCTTCAATATAACCTTATTGTTAACAAGAGGATTTAGCTCTATGCAATTCAGGAATGAATGAAAGATAAACGAAATCTCACTTCAGAATAAGAGCAGACCTTTATCAGAGTTGCCTCTCTATTTTCTCATGTCTTGTCCTTCCTTTCCTTCTCCTTTTATTTTTCAATGAGGTAGTTCAAGTAGTTTAACTACCTTTTAGTTAGAAGGATAAATAACTTTAGTTAAGTAGGACAACTTCATTAAATAATGATGAATAATAATTAATAGGTGGGGACCCCCTACACATGTCTTATTTGCTTAATTTTCAATATTCCCTTGTTTTCCATAAATTTCCATATTTCATGTCATCACATTATAATAAAACATATATATATCCGACATCCAAAAATAACCATGCTTTAAATATTAACACATGTGCCTCCCAAAATGGTATGAGTTTGCCAAAAAATAAATCACCATGTTAGTTGTCCAAAATATACAAAAATGTCCCACGGTCAAATTGAAAAAGATAAAATCAAAAATTGTATTTTTGTGAGAAGCTATCCTCCTCTGCTGAAGAAACTGATCTAAATAATCATGAATAACCAAATTAGTATACAAAACTTACAGCAAGTAAATAGTCAAATATTATCTTGCATAAAATATAATTTAACGATGGCTCTAAGTCAACAAGCAATCAAGAATGCAAAGGATTTGAGGGAAAAGGAAATTAAGGGAAATAGGAAAGAATCCATTAATCTCTTTCTACCATTATACATTACTCCACATTATGCATCACCATATTTTCAATCAATATTTATTATTTACTTTGAACATGGGAAGTACAATGGAATTGGGATTGATGGAAAAAGTTGTAATTTGTGTAAAGTAAAAATAAATGACAAGGATGTATGATACATGTCCAATATTCATAAGATATTATTTAATATTAATATGTGGTTATTTTGTCCTTTATCTATATGCTTAGTATTAATCAACTCTTAAATTACATATTTCATTCTTATGATGTATTTTTCTTTAAAAAATATTTTTTGTTTATACAATAGGGGGAGAAGAATAATGAAAAATTTAATGATATATGACTTTGAGAATTTGGAGATAATGTCTGGAAAATAAAATAATGAGGGTGTTTGGTCTTGTGCATATAAGAAAACAAGCAACAACCATTTCCATATTTATAACATTCAAGTTGTTGTTGGCAACTATGGCTTCATGCCTTACATAATTAGTGAGACAACTTGTATTTAATCATTAATAATTGCAAAAACTTATCTATTTGAAGAATAACGAGTTGGGTGCTTCAAATACTTGCTAAAAATGGTGCAAACGATTAGCAAAACTACCAAAACCGAGCTCTCTTACCAAGCTCGAACTGCAACCTCTTTCAACAGCAATGAAAAATGATATGTCCAAACTCAAAACCAAAGGTAGTATAAGAAGGATGGTGGGTTAATGCCCACTTCCTTACGAATGCATGGACGGCCTCACATTAACCCAAATCCATATGCCATCAAAATAAATGCCACATCACCCTATGAATTTATACAACAACCAACCAAAAACAAATATGAATGCCAAGTATACCAGAGGACCATGTGTCACTTCATCATAATGGCCCGTGTAATTAGTTAGGGTTTAAATCATGCTTATATCCCATATTAAACACACATGTCAAATGAAATTGTTTTAAATCTATCACTTCATGCGTGCAATATATATCATATATGTTCGAATGGTGGCCCCAATATAATGTCATATTGATGATCCAAAGAAAAATATGAGCCTCCAAATTGATTATATATCATATGTTATACTTTGAAACCATGCATTTGAAATGGTTGTTACCATGAGTATATATATGAATCATTATAACTTCTTGTTATAAAACTCAAGTTGTCACAAATCTTTTGACATGAAGTATTTTTGACATAATGTATTATAACGTAGGAAGAGCTTTGCAGTATAAACAAAACCCTTTTCAATGTCTCAACTTGTATACAGCTAGAGGAAGTCTTTTAATCATTTGTTGCATAAGTTATGTCTAGCTTGAAAGAAAAATACCATCATTGTCATGCATATTTTGAATGAAAAATACCATTTTGAATCTTTTTATGGATATACCAATATGCACATACTGTCACTTTTAGAAATAATTGAAAATAAATTTTCATTTGTTTTCTCTTCTAAAGGGTCCTGACTACTAATTATATATATCATAGTAAGTTTTAATATGCATTGCAATCATTTCCAGGCTATATAATTATTGGCGAGTTTGCAAGCTAGTACCTTTCTTACAATTTTTTATACAGCGTTTGGTTTTTTCCCCTCCTCTATTTCCTTCGGACTTGAAACTTCTTGGAATTTTTTTCACCCACCTCCTTCTTCCTCCATACCAAATTTTCCTTCTTTTTCCCACAATCCTTCCATACATGTCCAATACCATGGAAAAATAGACAGTGAAAAGGGTCTTCCTAGTAGTCCAATCATTGGACATACTTCCTTTTCCTCTATTCCATATGAATTGCATCTAGAAGGCCCACATGAAGATCTAATTCTACTAGAGTTTTGATAATTCTTCTATCCACTTTGTTCTAAAAATCCCCTCATAGGTTGATGAAATTTCCTATGATATTACCCACTCTTTCTAGGATTCTTTACTCTAGAGATCCATAGGGAGGCCTGACATTCACACCCAAACTAGTTGAATGCAGATAGGTTTGCTTCTAGGATCAAGCCCTAGTATCCACTATTTTAAAAACAACACTAGAAGATTCCAAAACAATCAATTATGTTAGGATATTTAGAAACTTAGGAATTAATTAAGATCAACTTGGTCTAATATGTTGTTAGGTTAAAGTGTGTTTCTTAGCGTGTTTCTTTAGTATGTATTAGTATGCATTTGTAGTTAGGAAACCCGACGGTCACGATATGTTCCCAACATAAAGTGATATGATGCATCATATTCTCCTCGATCTTAATGGCTACATTGATTCATGGCTTAACACCTAATTGGTCCATGATCTCTATTTAAAGAGCATGGAGTGTCATTTTCCTATGATCGATTGTGAGAAACTCTCTTGTAAATTGCTCCAAGTGGCCATGTTGGTTGTGTGAGTGGTTACTAAAGGTGTTTATCCTCTTTTGGAATACATGTGTTTTCGAACCTGGTATCAGAGCACATTTGAAGACCCACTATTGTTATAGACCGAGATCTTGAAGTCATGTTGTCGCATCTCTGGTTTTTTGGCATTTCTATACATTTTTGGGCTAAGAGGATTGCTCCATTGTGTCTAGAGCACTCATTGCAATTAGGAACACTTTTCATTTCACTCGAAAAGGTTTCTATTTTCCCAAGATACGACCATTTTAGTCAGATCTGGAGGTATAAAACCTAAATACACCATTTTAAATTTTTATTGAGATAATATTTCGGTTTTCTGTTTTTTATTTCTAGGTTGCTACTCTTTTCGATCAGCATATGTTTTTTTCCCTATTGCATTGTGCGATCTCGGTTAATCATAAACAGAACAGAAAGGGTTT
The DNA here is from genome assembly GCA_010110895.2 of Picea sitchensis. Taxonomy (NCBI): domain Eukaryota; kingdom Viridiplantae; phylum Streptophyta; class Pinopsida; order Pinales; family Pinaceae; genus Picea; species Picea sitchensis. The sequence continues at coordinate 32,360 of SNQJ01S0078531.1, forward strand.
TCTATCTATGTATGTTCTTTGTCATGTGCTCAGTATGATCTTGGTAAATCAGAAACATAGGGAAATTTTACATTTTCCGGGTAATCTAACCAAGATCTAACCCTTGTTGTCATCGAGAAGCAAAATTTATTTTATGTGTGAATGCATGAAAATATTTTTTATTGAGCATGCACTCTAAGGCCTTCTTCAACAACAACAACAACCACAATCCTCTTTATTAAGACTATAATGTGTTTTGCACTAGCTCACTTGGTTGAAAGTCACTTTACTTAGTAAGAGGTATTGAGTTCAAGTCTCTTTTTTGTTGCTTTAAAAATTAAAAAATAGCATGCATTCATTGTAAAGTGTATTTCACTTAATTATAAAAGTGAATCACTATTAAATGACTTTAATATTTTATTTTAAGTTATCTTTTGCATGCAACTTTCATTTACAAAGTAACTTCATTGTAAAAGTTATTCTCGCTTATTCTATAAAAGTGGGTCACTCCATAAGTAACTTATTTAAAAGTGAGTTTTTGGGCACAGTTAGGAGGAGCATCACCACATGGACCATCTTCTACTTTCCATGTGGCTCTTTGGTTATCGTTTATGCATTTTTTCAAAAGGGCATAACTTTCACATCCGAATCTGTTTTTAATGTCATTGTTTTTAAACAACCTGCTTTTTGAGAGATTTCGATCTAGACCATCAGTTTCGGTTTTTTTTTTTTTGTAAGTAATAAATTTGTATTACTGTCTAAAAAACATAGAGTTTACATACATAGTATTCTTGAGCTTGGGTCGCCAATAATGGAAACAACCCAAGTCCCATCATAGTTCAAAAAGGTGAACATCCCCAGTGGGGCCAGAAAAAAACTGCAACTATTCCATAAAAGTCCTAGACATATAGCAAACTATAGGCACCAAAACTGAAATAAAACCAAGAACAAAGACTACAAGGTTATGGTGAAAAACCATGACTTGTTGAGTAATTGTCCTTTCCACCAGGTGGGTTGACCTTGTGGCATAGTTGTAAGGGGATGGGCATATCTGGGATGATTGCAGCCTGGGTAGTCAAATCCTAGGCATGTCGAAGTGGCGCGATGCATGAGCATAGAACCAACAAAAGAGTAAGCTTGTTATCCAATTGTTCCACCTTGAAATTTAAGTCTGCAACCTCCCCTCTACAGCCTCCCCTCTTACCTCGAACATAAGCTTCACATGGTCCTCTGCCAGGAAAAATTCTTTAGTGTCTGCACAATAATGGTTTTCCACGGGCTGAGTCTTCATAGGATGAGAGGGAGGGCTTCCATCCACCTTGAACGAAACCTCACCAGAGACTCCACACTCAGCCTAGACTCTTCCCTTGGGTGCAACGTCTGTCTCCATCCATTCCACCCAACATCTACAAATAAGTGTGTCATTTAAATCAAGTTTTCCGGCAAGCCCCACCGGTATAGATTCTAGTTCACTGCACAACATAGCACCTTTGGAAAAACCATAGTTTCCTTCTCTGAATCACAAGTGGGATGGACCAGACCTTCTTGTTGCACTCTACTCCTCCAATGAGACCCCTACCCTCAATGAATTCTCACCCTTTCCATAACTCACAACACCTTGAGATGATTAATGCTAGGAACACAGGTTAGGGTGGCCTTTGAAACTACTACCAACTTCCAACAGAGTAGAAGTGAATTTTTCTTCACGTGTAAGCCTGCTTTATAAAACTACCCACCGGAGGTTGCCATCGTCAATTTTGATATGCCTGTCCCTCAACTTTACATCAGGTGAATTAATTGTTCAAATGATCCTACGAGGATTTTCCTACTCGTCGACTGTAGCATAATTCATAGCCATATCTCTCTCCACATGCTCTAAACCTCAGATCGCCATATTGTATAGAACTTGGTTGTAGTGAGACATGTCTTCCACGTGCCTGGATCAGAACTACAGCTGACGAGTGGCGAGACGCGCTCTCTCATAGTATATCAGCATTAACTTTTTCATAACACCCCATCTGAGGAATCAATTTCATATTTTAAATCCATATTGTGTGCATATTTAATATGGCTTATCCCAATGATCTTTTGCTTACTAGCACCAACTAATTCTCATGGAAATTCCCTATGGATGATTTACTAACAAGTAAAGGCTTATACCAGATTACCTTGGGAACATAACAAGAACCCATTGATGATGAAAATAAAGTCAAATGTGAAAATAAGAATGATGAAACACATGGACTAATCAAAATGTCCCTCTCTTCTGATTTAAGGTTTCACCTTCAAGGAATTGATGGCCTAGACAAAGCTTGGGAAAAGATTGAAGTTGTGTTTGGTAAACACAATATTATTCGATCCCACCAATTGGAAAATCAATTAATGACTTTAAGTCCAAATGATTTTCCTTTCATTGAAGAGTACTTATCTAATTTCAAAACACTTAGACATCTATCTATAGAGTGCAAACTAGATATAAAGGAAGATCGTTGCATATATGTTATTCTTACTAAGATTGGTAGTGCATATTATGTTTCTGTATCTACCTTTTATGCCACTAGAGAAGCTCTAGGGAGTGCCTATAAACAACCCTCTCTTTAGTTTTTTTGTAATGCTCTTATTTGAGAGCAAGATAAGCTTGTGCAACTTTGATTGATTAGCATTGCGGGTACATAAAACAAAGTTTTAGTGGTCTAGCAAAAAGATAAATCAAAGAAACCCAAGAAGCAATGTCCTTGCCACAACAACAAGAAAAACAAGGGTCCCAAACCCTCTTAGCTAGATTTCTCTCTTAATGGTGATAAAGGAGAAAAATCTAAAAGTAAGAAGACTAACAAACATTGCAATTTTTGTGGGAAAGATGGTCATGTGGAGTCCAAAATTTTAAAGAAGATGGAAGCTTTAGAAGCAGTGATGAAGAAGCACAACATCAACATTGATTCTTCTTCTTCTAACTCTTATTCTCATGGACATTCACTTCATGCCTCTCTCTTCTCCTTCGATGCAACTTCTACTTCTTCTTCTTATGCATGGCTTATTGATTATGGAGCATCTTATGATATGTCTAAGGATAAAGCCATCTATTCTACTCTAAATGAATGTAACACCAAGAAAATATTTGTTGGTGATGATAGATCTCTTAGTGTTGTAGGGTTTGTGTCACACACCCGACCCCTAAGTATATTTTTAAGGGATGGGGTATAAATTTTTCGCTTAACCTAATACCCATGGCCCAGTAATTACTGAAGTCTTTACTTTATATTTTCCCTCTTAGAAGTAGTTTAACACTAACTCAATAAATTACTCAAGTGATAATTATGAGTAATTATATTATAACACAATGAGGATAATTTCTCCATAATATACTTAATTTAATTAACCTTAATTAAGGTATATAATTCAATTCCTCCCCGACTTGCATTTTCACATAATTTAACATATATAAATATATGCATATTTATTTATTTACTGGGAAAAGGATTAACTATATTCAACCACAAAATATCCTTTTATTAATTATATATAATATAATTATATTTAAGTATATTATAATATGATTAATTATATCAGAGCACTTAGGTTTGTCAATACCCATTAATACCTAAGCCTTCAAGCTTCGGCGAAGATTCCTCATCAGGATTTTATGAACCCAAATATCACGAACGTCGAAATTCCGAAGAGAGTTCCACGTAGGTTATATTATAATGCAATATGATATTAATTATACTACATTATGATGTAAATAAATCACATCAAACATTTATTATAATCAATCACATCAATATAATCTTGTTTAATTTAAATGTGTTTAATATTCG
>SNQJ01S0078532.1:0-13875 GCA_010110895.2 Picea sitchensis
CGATGTCACTTATCAAATAAGTATTAACAAAAAAAATATAATCTCTGTTAGTGTGGAGTTTAATGCCATTTAATATGCTCCCGCAAAGACTACATTCATTCAACATGGGAAGGACTAGGTGTTATGTAGCTATCTCCCTTTTCAATCCATTCTTACATCATGTCATTACTATTCTTCATTTCTTTCACTTGTTACTGTTTATTTTTGTAAGTATTTGGTTTCCATAAATATCCTAATTTTTTACATGATTTTTCCATATCATAGATTTATTACTTTGTCAACTATATTGTTCTCTATCATTACCTAGGTGGCATGATTCATTGGTACCATGTCATATCCTGTAATAATGACTTTCCTATTAGAATACAACACTAGAATTTTTAAACTCTAGCAATGTAGTTAGAAACCATATGATTGTGCATTCATGCTCAGATAAATAATTGTTTAAATTTCCTCTACCTTTGATTTCTAAACATCTATTTGTTCCAAACCATAGACTAGTAGTGGTATATGGAAGTCAGAACACAAAAGCTTCTAGTGAAATAAAAACAACTGCTAGAATGATCTGCCAAGCCATTCGTCCACTTGGAGGTTCGACTTCCAACTTAGTTACTATCATGTCACTTATATGATGCCATGTGTCACCTTCAAGCTTCTACTTGATAACTTTTGAGCCTATCATGTGTCTCTCTATTATCCCACCGCATGTCTTTTCAGGGTTGACTTTTGGTCTAATTGACTTGAACTTTGACCCGTCATAACTTTTGCATATGAACTCCGCTTGAGTTTCCACTTCTGTTGTTGGAAATATGATGACAAGATATTAACAATAATGTCCTTTTTTAAAACTTTTGAGACATATATTTTGATCTTATATAACCCTTTATGGATCCCTGTGAGCATTAGGTATTTTCCTGAACCTCTGTGAGCATTCCTAAATCATCGTGGATCAAGTATTATGTATCTAGACAAAATATTCAACATGGAGCCATTATGAAGAACATGAGTCTGAGTCTACACAATCATGATCTTTGATCATCATTGCTTTATGTCAGAATGTTGTAGCATTTGAACTAAATTTTGTTTGAACAAATTTGGAAATTATGTGGCATACTAGCCATAATAATCAATACTCGTGACTTAAATTCAAAATTTGTAACCATTTTTTAAGACATTACATGATAACAACTTCACACAAGCTAATCATGTTGCTAGCATTTCATCCTCACATACATGGACAACTCAAGGTTATTAACCGCGTGGTGGTAGAATTTCTTTGTAGTTACAACAATAAGCATCATAGAACATTGGATGATGAGAGACTCTAATACATATGACTTAGCTACCAAAAAGTGTAGCATATCTCAAGAGTGAAGATTCGTTTTAAAATATACTAGTAGATCATTTGTTCTCATTGACATGGACCATGAATGAAAAATAGATAATGCACTCAAATTGAAGGATATGGTTTGTGAGAAATAAATGCACAAACAAAATATGTTTCAAATTGCACTTAATTTGAAGGATATGGTTTGTGATAAATAAATGCACAAACAAATATGCTTCAAACAGCTAGTGAAAAATTTAGAGTTCGATACGAGCACAAACAAAATACGCTTCAAATAGCTAGTGAAAAAGTTGGGGATCGACGCGAGTGCACACTATTCCTTATTCATTCCATGATGGGGATCAAGTATGGTTGTAGATACATGAGGAAATATTTAGTGGCCTATACAAATAGTTGAATCCTTTGAGATATGGTCATTCGATTATACTTGAGAAAATTATTGAAAATACTTTTAAGCTTAACATTCCATCATACCTCACCTCGATTAGAACCAATATTCAATGTGGAATTGTTTGAACCATATTTTATGTTATTGCTTCAAATTTTTTTTTTTATAGTGTTTAAGAGTTAGAAGAGATCAACCTAGATATTGAATAGCCACTTGCACACCTCACACCATTATTCAAAAACAATTGTTCCATATAAAGATGCGAAAAAATCCTTGATATTAGGTGACAAAAGTAAGAAAAATCAAAATGTAATGTAAGTGGTATACAATAATTAAATCGGCATAGATGGTCCCTCATCTGAAGAACGAAACTGCGGAAACAGAAACCGAATTGACAGAACAGAGAAACGAAATTAACAGGAACCGCAGAACAGAATTGCATAAAACGCACACACAACAGATCTCATTATTGAATAGATAAAAATAATTACATGCAAAGGGAATTCTTCGTAAACAATGAAGCGTCTAACAACTCACTCAACTCAGTGATGAAAATGATGAATCCAAACAACTGTAAGTTAACTGAGTGATTGCTCAACTTATTCGTCTAACACACCCCCTTAAGTTGGAGCGTGACAATCATTTAACCTAACAAAACTCATCTTAGATCTCAGTGATACAAATGTTTCCGTGCCCAAAGGCTTTGTGAAGATATCAGCTTGTTGATCTGCTAATTTACAAAATTTTACAGTGATTACATCTTCATTTACCAATTCTCGAATAAAATGATAACAGATATCAATGTGCTTGCTCTTTTTGTTGAAGACTTGATTCTTGGACAATGTAATTGTAGAACTGTTGTCACAATATATTGGAGTTGGCTCCAATTTCTTTGGTGATAAATCACTCATTAACCTTCTTAGCTAAACAGCTTGACATGCTGCGGAAGTTGCTGCAACATATTCGGCCTCTGCGGAAGACAATGTAACAACTGGTTGTTTTCTTGATGCTTAAGAAATCAGACTTGATCCATATTTGAATGCATAACCGGAAGTGCTTTTCCTGTCATCAATGCTTCTGGCAAAATCACTATCAGTAAAACCAACTAAAAAACTTTTTGATTCTGAAGGATACCATAAACCATAATCCACTGTTCCAGCCACATACCGCAAAATTCTCTTACCAGTTTGCCAATGAGAGTCCTTGGGTGACTCCATGAATCTAGAGATAAGACTTACAACAAACATTATGTCTGGTCTAGTGGCGGTGAGGTACATAAGACTGCCCACTAGCAAACATTATGTCTGGTCTAGTGGCGGTGAGGTACATAAGACTGCCCAATAACCTTTTATACAGAGTTTGATAAATGGACTTTCCTTGATCATTTATGCTTAACTTGGTGCCTAAAGAAATAGGAGTAAGTGCAGCCTTACATTCAAGCATTTTGAACCTTTTCAACAAATAAGGAAGCATACTTTGACTAACTCCATAAACATACCCTATTCCTAAATGTCTTACTTTCAATACTGTTGAAATACTCTATTAAACTAGATCAGTCATCTTAAATTCTTTTTCCATGACAACTTTGAATTCATCAATTTTCAAATTTCCAGTGTAAATCATATCATCTATATATAAGCATATAATTAACATCTTACCATGTTGATCATTCTTGATGTATAAGGTTGGCTCATTTTTCTTCTAATGAAGCCATTTTTTGATGAGGTATGCATCAATGCGACCGTATTCATGATCGAGGAGCCCGCTTTAAGCCATACAATGCTTTCTCAACTTATACACCATCCGGGTCACTAATCGATCTCATAACCTGAGGTTGATCAACATATACTTCTTCATTCAAGATGCCATTTAGAAAAAGTCACTCATCATTCATTTGATAGACATGCCATCTATTCTTTGCTGCAACAACCAATACCGCTGAGACAAGTTTTACACAGTGTCATATAGCTTCATAGTCAATTCCATGCTACCGCATTACACCCCTTTGCGTAACTAATTTGGCCTTGTGCTTCTGAAATTCTACTTTTTTCATTGAACTTGGATATGTACACCCATTTTAATTTATGCTTTTCTTTCCTTCATGGAGATCAACAAGATCCCAAGTGTCATTTTTTCAATGACTTCAATCTCTTCATCCATACCATTTATCCATGCTTCTTCTTTGGTTGCTTCTTCATATGTTTCTGTTGATATGTTATGAATGCATAAGCATCCAAATCTATACCGTATCGAAGTATGCCTACATACAAATCATGGAGACTTCTTATCTTTTGCCTACGGAGGCAATGGTTTAACTGAATCACTATCGGATCTCGTGTCATAGTTTTCTTGGTATAGAACTGAGTAATTTGATGAAATTTTGTTCTTATATCATTGTTTATCGAAATGTACTTCATCGGAACAAAGCTTGTGACCTTGTCAACCTAAGCTCTATCTTCTTGGAACTTGACATCCCTGCTAATAATAAACTTCTCTGATTGGGTTATATAGCCGATATAAGCTTGATCGCTCATCACTCCAACAAAAATGCATTTCACTTTTATTATCCAACTTCCCGAAGGTCATCAGGAACATGGACTGGTAAGAAACCAGACATATCTTATTTCCGTGTTTTTTACCAGTCCATGCCTCAAATGGACTTTTATATTTCATACTCTTTGTAGATGCACGATTCAGAATATGCACGGAGCATGCAACAAATTCTCCCCAATATTTGTTTGGAACATTCTTACCATTCATCATACTCCTTGCCATGTTTAACATATTGCGGTTTTTCCACTCTGCGACTCCATTCTGCTGCAGAGTGTATCTGCAAATAAACTGCCTCCGAATTTTTGTTTCATAATAATCGCTAGAATGATTTTGAGTCATACTCGCCTCCACCACCTGATCTCAACACTTTCACATAGTGCCCGGTTTGCTTCTTTGTCATACTAAATTCTTTGAACCTCGAAAATGTCTCAGATTTGCTTCAAATGAAGTAAACCCAAGTCATTATGATGTAATCATCAATGAATGTTGGCACATATAAACTTCCTCCTATCGACTTTATTTGCATGGGTCCACATAGATAAGTGTGAACGAGTTCTAAAGGAGATTTAGCTCTAAAGGCAGCAGCAGAAGGAAAAACTTCTCTGGGATGCTTTACTAAAACACAGCTTTCACATACTTGGTGATGGACTTCTAATTCGGGGAGACCAATGACCATAGATTTCTTTGACAGTTGATTGAGATATTCAAAAGACAAATGACCATATCGCTGATGCCACAATGATGACTCATCAAGTTTCATAACACAATAAGACTCAAGGGTTTTGGCATTTTTTCAATATGATAGGATACATGCGTTCGGAAGTCATTTTGATCTCGAGCTATGACCTCACATCGGAGGATTATCACGACAGTGTAGATAGTCCTTCAAACACTACATCATAACCATGTCAGAGAGTCATCCTACACTAATCAAATTATGCTTAGACCTTGGACATAATACACCTCTCAGATGCATTTCTTTTCATTATTCTTAGAGAGTACGTAAATGGTACCCATTCCTGAACATTCACCAAATGATCATCCCCAAACTTTACTCTTGCTTTATTTTTGATAGAACTATCAAAAGACGAAAATAGATCTTCGTTAAATGTCATATGATTGTTGCAACCAATGTCGAGCATCCACACATCTGAATCAGTTGGTTTTGTAGTCGCATGGCAAGAGTAAAATATGGTTTCTTGAACTTTCTCCGCAACATGTGCGGGTTCCATGCTCGACCAGAGGTCTTTATAACATTCGTACTTGTAGTGTCCAAACTTCTTACATTAATGGCACTGAATTTCTGATTTTGTCAACCCATTCCCGAGTGCGACCTCTGCCTCGACCACTATCATAGGAAGATCTTGCATACGACTGATCTGGGTCTGCATGCGACCTACAAGCATTTTGCGGCTGGGATCTGCATCGCCAACCTCTTCCTTGTCTTCTGCTTCTTCCACCACGGCCTTGACCTTTTCTTATGGTGGCTTGGGTTTGGAAAGATAATTCCAACGAAGTGTTTTCTCTATGCAATCTCGCCTCATGTGATAAAAAAGAGCCCATCAGCTGATCTATGGTAAACGAGTCGATCCTTCGATTCCTCGACAGCAACAACCATATTAAATTTTTCAGGAAGGCTTCAATACCTTCCACAATTCTTTTCTGATCGGGAATGTCTTCACCTTCACTTCGGATTTGATGGATGAGGTGCTTTACACTCCTCATAAACTTGTCGACTCTCTCTGTCTCTGTATCTTTCATAAACATTGTTTCAAAGTTCCGTCGCAAAGTTTGCAACTTGACGGTCTTCACTTTCTCGGTTCCTTGATAGATGTTCATGAGAGTATCCCATGCTCCTTTGGCGGTGCTCTCGCCTTCAATTTTCAGAAAGATGGACTCATCCACCCACTGAAAGATAAGCCATAAGGCTTTTGTATTTTTCTTGACCACTTCTGTGTAAGTGCGTCTCACATCCCGATCCAATGCATCTTGATCTTCATCTTTCAGCAAGGTAACTCCATCTTCGACAATCTCTAAGAATTCATGACAGCTCAGAAAAACTTTCATCTTGGATACCCAAGTGCTATGATTCAACCCGTTCAAAACAAGTGCTTGCATGAGAGCCTGGTTGCTCATGGTGGCCATTTTCTGCTCAAAAAATATATACCGGCGGCTCCTTCTTCCTATACTGTGGCCTAAATCTAGGCTCAAAAAAACTCTCTTTTCTTTAACGGTGTAAGAAAAGATTTAACAGATAATTGCACAGAAAAAAAACAGATTTGCAATTCTTACAGAGCTTGCTAGAAAAACGTTTCGCAATTTGGCAAGCTGGACAGAGGTTGGATCTGCAGCCTGCTCTGATACCATGAAGAACGAATCTGCGGAAACAGAAACCGAATTGACAGAACAAAAAACGAAATTACGAAATTAACAGATTGCATAAAATGCACACACAACAGATCTCATTATTGAATAGATAAAAAGAATTACATGCAAAGGGAATGCTTCGTAAACAACAAAGCGTCTAACAGCTCACTCAACTCAGCGATGAAAACGATGAATCCAAACAACTGTAAGTTAACTAGTTAACTGAGTGATTGCTCAACTTATTCGTCTAACATCATCTACATAAGTGAACAATTATGACCATGAACAATTAAGAGAAAAGGTTTAATCCGTCCGAAATCTTAAATAAAATCAAATTGACTTACACAATCCTCCCTCATATCTAAAAGCTCAAAGGTAGCCAGGAACATGATGAATAAGTTGCTACAAAAATTTCAAACATTTTGTTCTTATACCAATCTAGCGCACTTAAACTAATCAATAGACAAGAGGGATAACAAACGTCTACACATGAAATCAATTCACATAATTAATCTAAAATTACAGTTTACAATTACTAAAATGTTAAAATAACAATTTTACATCAACCTGAAAAATCCGATGAGATTTTGGTATCAACTGAAAAACTGACAAAATAACAAAGCCGTCTAATGAGTTCCTATCCCACGCTCATTAGTATCAGCAATTGAGATGGTATTAAATTAAAAAAAAATACAAAATTCGACGACTAGATCCATACGTTTTCCTTTTACAAGGTTCCTGGAAAACAAATGAACGGACACATTCAACTCTCTACAAATAAATATATACAACGAATATATACAAATAAATATATACAACGAATCTCTGCGTGTCACGGTTATAACCATAGATTCCTACTTTTTAACGACATAACGTGGTTGTTGTAGTATATATATATATATGATGACCATAGATTCGCCGGCGCCGCCACTACCTTTTGAGGACATAATGTAGTTGTAGTAGGTATCATATCAAAAGAATATCCTGGATTCAAGCTTATCAGTGCATCTAGTATCTGTAATCATACTGAAGCAGTGGCTATGGATGAGTACAGTAGCTCGATATTTCTTTGCGCAATTGCCTCTATTTACTATTATTTCTATCTCACTGTCGTCTGATTACACTACAGACACAAAGCTTCAAAGCAATACGGCGCCAGCTGCATGACTAGTTCTTTATGATAAAGAAATACAACAGCGAATTCGGACTATATGCTAAAACGTATTTCTGCAACCCTACATTTTCGGAAATTTTGAGCGTACAGCAATCACTTTATACAGTTGTATCAGGATTACTTCATCGTAGATATTCCGAAGTCTCATATGGAACTCGATTGGCCTTGACCAATCCCAATTGCGACTTTTTTAACCTTTCCCAGCTCTGATTGTGATGTTAATTCATTAGGTAATGGGTTTGATGATTACTAAGAGATCAGATTCTTGCTACAACAATACGAGTGGCCCCTCTGTCTCGATGACCTTTCATGGTCTGAGGCACTGATACTTGATCTTCAAAAAAAAAAAAGTCGAAAAGAAGTATTTCAGATAAGAACCAAAAGATCTTGAAGTATACTTCATATAAGAACCGAAAGATTTTCTGTCTCAGTTAATATTTATCAGTTAATATTTATCTATTTAAGATCAACAACTATGTTTGTAGAGAACACTTTAAAAACCCTTTGAACCACTACACCCATATATATATATATATTCATATATAGAAAACAAACAAAAGGAAACTATCGCTTCCGGAACTTTTATAGAACTAAATATATCTAGGAAATCTAAGCATGTCATGCTCCAAACATTCTGTTTGATTTTTTCCCTTTTGCTATTATTATTGGCTTAGTGTAACTCTTTTAAGTTTTTGTTTTATTTCGAATTTTTTTCTGTTTAATTTTGATATGGATATAACTTTTCTTGTTTAATTTTGGTTAAAATTCAAAAAGAAATAGTTATTTAAAGTTTTTCAATGTATTGAATTTATTTCTAAATTTAAAAATGCAATTTAAACAATGGAAAATTGTGATTTCCTACAAATCTATATTACCAAATTCAAAATAACTAAACAAAACATTCATTAATTATAATTATAAGTACCACCATAAAATGGTTATACAATCAGTCGACAATATAACATGACGATTGTAGATATCTCATGGTAAAATACTACCATGTTATAGCCATTGTTCCTTTTATGGATCAGTATTCATGTGTAGAGTCCTCTCATCTGAGAGTACACTTTCGTCTTCTATAGGCTAGAGAGTAAAGTTTCGTCTTGGGTAGGTTATTTGATTGAATATGGAAATAGAAAATTATAATATGGAAAATGAAAACTTATAGAGTAAAGTTTCGTCTTGGGTAGTTTATTTGACTTAATATGGAAATAGAAAATTATAATATAGACAATGAAAACTTATAGAATAAAGTTTCGTCTTGTGTAGGTTATTTGATTGAATATGGAAATATAGATAATGAAATTAAATTGTGCATTCTATTTACATACCTATTTTTTTTTTGGAACATCTACAATTTTGGGGAATAAAACTTGTAATTCTAATCATCTTTCAAAATTACTATTAGAATTATAAAGAAAACTTACTAGAAACTAAGGTCCGTTTGTTAGAAATTTTTAGACTCTTTTGGTTTTTCTTGCAGCCTTTGATTCCATCAACTCGTGAATATATGAATAAAATGTTGAGGATATCAATCACTTTTTTTTTCTTCTTCTTAATATATGTATTTTTTTTATCAGAAACCTATAACCTTCAACAACTTATATCTTTACAATAATACATAAAATAGATAGAGAGTACATTTATATATCTTTAAAATAATACATAAAATAAATGGAGAGTCCATTTATGTATCTCAATATCGAGATAATGAAATTTGATACTGGAGAGGAATAAATGGACTAATCCATGTAAAGTCATTTATTCAAAAGAAATTGGAGAGGGAATGAAGAGGTGACAATAGAGGTTCAATTTTTTTTTGTTTTTTCGTTTACAACAACTATTTCAATTTTGAAATTAAATAAAGAATTGTATGTGATTTTTTTATTTTCTTGGCCTCCCTTGTGGCCAGGCTAGAAAGGTTAGAAAAAACAAATATTTTTTCTAAAGGAAATGTAAAATATGATTATTGATTTTTATCGAAGTAAATAATTGGAATATTAATTATATTGCTGATACAATTTGTACATGTTATAGTATACACGTTTTACTTCACCGTTTGGTTTGTTAAATATGAAATTTTCCATCTTGGAGACATGGCTAAGTGGGAGGATTGTTAATCAGTAGTATGGATAATCAGTAACCAGGTTCAAATATCTCTCTATCCATTTAGTCACTATTAATCCTAAAAATAGATAAATCCAAAACTTTCTATGGAATGGAAAAGACCCATTAACCTAGATAATTTTTTGTCTATTTTTTTATGTCTTCGATTATGTCATGGATTGTTCAGTAAAAGTCTATAGAAATCCAATGATTAAAAAAGAAATGGAAAATATCACTACTATGTAAAGAAAGAACTTAAGAGTAAGAATTACATAATCTCTCGGATCCATAAGTACAACATAAATATTAATGAAGAGATGGACTTATGGTATGTGCTTATTGGAAACTATAACCCATTTGGTACTTAAATTGGAAGCAAATGAAATATCATACATGGTCGAACAAAAGGATGATTAAGGAGATTAGTTTTCATTTTTATTTATTTTTTATATTTATCTGTTTTAACAATAAAAATGGGAAGAATTTTCACATTGTGTATTGGTATATTCAAACAAAAAAATATCTTTGCTTCTCTAAAAGAAATTGTTTTGATTCAGTTCCATCATTAGCAATGTCCAAGTGAATAGATGTTCACCTTCGAGATGATATGTGTCTAGCTTAATAGTGAGATCTCTTTCAATCCAATCTAAGAATGTTGCATAGTGTCTACTTTTTTAATAAAAAATTGGGTGTTTGCATGGGTTTTCCTTTGTATCACGTTCATATCATTGTATTGAATCATCCTTATTGGTTAATTTTTATACATATAATGCATACGGGTCTACTTTTCGGTTGGGATAGTTCAATGGCTTTGTATGAATTAGTTTTTTTTTATCCATTTGATCATGTTCTTGATCGTGGAGACAAGGTATGTTTTTTATACCATTTATGACTCGCTTGAGAATAAATGATTCATGGAGTGGATGTAACATCACTAGAGAAATTGTGACTAATCTTATGGAGGTGTGGTTGGTGAACATAACATGGTTTATGGTTTCTTCTTTTGGCAACATTTTGGCATTCATATAGTAGGATCTCAAAATATTTTTTGATGAATGTACAAGAAAACTTTGTTTAGATTTTCTAAAAATATTTGGAATTGATTTATTTAGCTCATTGTAGATTTATATAATTTCATGTAATTTTTTTATATTATCATGGGATATGGGTGTCTAATATTTATGGACTCACTAGAATTTTTTTTTATATTTTCATGGGATATGGGTGTCTAATCCTTATGGACTCACTAGAAAAATAAAACCAGTGGATCCAACATGGGGAGATGAAGGTTTTGTTCCCTTTATTTTGGGAGGAATAATTTCTGATCATATTGCATCATCTATATTGAGTATATTATCACATCTATTCCATATTAAGTGTTTGACCTCCCCAATATTTATATGGAGGATGACACATGGGGGATATTGAAATGGTCCTATCCAACAATATTACTGTTATGTTTTTTGTATCTTTGATTTTTTCCAGAACCATGTGGTATGGATCTACAACTACTTTGATCAAATTATTTGGTCCCACTCATTACCAGTGGGATCAAAGATAATTCCAATAAGAAATAGATCGATGGGTTGATGTTGTTCTAGCAAAAAATTTGATCTTATTTAAAGGTTGGTAAAAAATTCCCTACCAACTCACTTTTTATGATTATATTGGCAATAATCTAGCTAAGGGTTGGCATCCAAAGCAAGTGCAATAGATAATGGAGATGGAATAATTTTTGGTTGGTTAGTACACCATATATTGATAGATAAGGAGGGACATGATCTTTGTGTACATCATATGTATGCGTTTTTCGAAACATTTCTAGTAGTTTTGGTAGACAAAGAAGGAATTGTGAAAGCCAATGTTCCTTTTAGGATGGAATAATCAAAGTTTAGTGTTGAACAAGTAGGTGTAATTGTTGATTTGTATGGTGGTGGACTTGATAGGGCCAATTTTGGTGATCCTTCTATAGTGAAAAATTTTGTTAGATGTCTTGAATTAGGTGAAATTTCTAAATTAGATTGTGCTACTCTAAAATATGATGGTTTTTTTCTTAGTAGTAAAGGGGTTGGTTTTCTTTCATACATGTTACATATTCTCTTCTTTTATTTTCTTGACACATTTGGCATGGTTCTAGAATCCTATTCCGAGATGTTTTTGCTTCTTGTTATCGCGCAATTTGTATTTTAGGTAATAGGCTACAGGATAGTGGACAAACTGGCGTAACAGGAACCTTCCCCACCCAATGTCACCTCGATGGGGAGGTTCTTTCTATTTAGGGAGGTTAGCCCAAGGGAGACGTACCCGGTAAACTGGGGTTTGAAGAGGCAAAGAATGTAAGGTCAAGAGTTAAGGTTTTCACTCCTCTCAGGTTACGACCAATATCAGATAATCCGGCTAATCATCCAATAAAGAAGTGAAGTCCCTGTTGAGAACACCTACCCAGAACAACACAATAACAAACACAATATGTATATTTGCAGGTTATAATTAAAAGGGTTAGTACTTCTTGACTATCTGACTTCATTTAATAAGCAAAATGATAGATAAGATGAGGTCAACGTTTTGCTAAATAACTTATGCAAGATCACCAATTCATCAATCTCTATAAAAATGACCAAGCCAACAGTATATTTCAATCAACAAATTGCTCAATAAATGCTTGACGTCATCTTTTAATTGAATGTTTGCTAGTTAGAAGGCTTGCTGCGTCAAGTATGACGTCAACCTAAGTTAGTGGTGTTAGGGTTAGTTAGGGTTTCAAAAATGAAAGTTTTAAAAGATGATTTTGCACACTACAAGCTCAACATTGGAGAAAATACTAGTGCATTAGGGTAAATGGAATCGAAGTAAGGGCAAAAGGTCTCGGGAGGACTTAAACTTAGATACTAGAAAGTAGGGTTCCAAGGTGATGCGATGGCAGGGCCCTAGAATCAAAACCCTAAGGGAAGGAGGCTCACTCCGGTGTTGCTTAAGCAAGGCCTCGTGCTCCTTCCTCTTTCTCTAAATACACATGGCAAAATGGCTAGCTTCAAAGTACATATTTAAGGGAGAAAGTGTTGCAGGGGCAAGGATTTCAAACCCTAGAAGGTTAAAACCCGAGGTGTAGATTCAACTAGGCCTAGGACGTCTCCTCTTTTGAACCTATAACTTCAACGCTAGGTCAGAAAAAGGGAGAAAAGTGTAGCACCGGCTAGGCTATATCTTCCTTCATCAATGGCTAAAACAATTCCTCAATCAAGGGGACATATAGCAATGACCTACCTGTGTGCTTGCTACCTAGGGTTTCAAAATTCAGCAATATAATAGCAAATGTAAGAAATTAAGCCTACAACCATTCACTTAAGAAGTTTTTCATGAAAAATTCACTTACATATCATGAAGAATGCATAATCAAACCCTAGTTGTAAACCTTCCTTGAGAGAAACACCATATATGCCAAGAGAAATCCTCCAAGAAGAGTTGTGCCTCACTTGAAACACCAAAAATACCAAACAAAAGGCTAAAACATAGTCTCTCACAAGAGAGTGAGTTGTGTTATGTTCAAATGAGGGAAAAACATCCTCAATATATACTAATCCATGACCTTTTAATTACAAAATAGGTCATTAAAATAGCCGACAAGGCTGACTACAAAATTTACACTGTTTTTTCATTAAATGCTAGACAAATGACATAAAATGGGCAAAAGATGGGACGTCAAGCCCTTTTGAGGGAGACGTTGGCCATTTTTGGGCATATCCAACATCCATAAGTTAGACGTTAGCCCTTCTAGGACTCCTCCAAGATGTCACACATGCCAATAACCTCAACACTTTGCCACACGCTCAAGATAACATCCATCTCTCCTAGGTGACATCCTGTCCATCAAGGGGAAAATGTTCCATCTGAAGTGGGTGATTCGCCTTAGGTCGGGCTCAGCCAAAGTGTCCTGGGTGG
>SNQJ01S0078532.1:19714-32539 GCA_010110895.2 Picea sitchensis
CCCAATCTATGTCTTCTCCTGTCAAGGGAAAAGTGGGACAATCTTGAAACAAGTATGGATCCATTGAAAAGGGTGTTTGTTCATCCTTCTCAGAATGACCAGTATTTAATTGTGTGGGAATCCCCTTAAAAGGCAATTGGTCATCTGAATCATGCTTTTTTAGAAAAGAAATTTCTAACATTTCATGAATCCTTTTAACCCTTTGCAGGATACAGGACATACTAATGCTTGGATCAGTTTCTTCAAACTTATCGGCTTCACTCATATCTTGATCTTCCAACATTGGTGTGTCGAAGACAAACAAGGCATCGTCAAAGTTAGGTTTTTTGTGAGTAGCCATGCCCAAATCCTTAGATGGCTCATGTTGTCTTGGGGCATCCAAAACATTGTTTGTTTTTGAGAAAGTCGTGTTCCATTTCCTTTTGGGAGGCATTAGTTTTAATTCAAGAATTTTCAAGAATTTATGCTCAACTTAGGTGACATCCTCATCACTAGACTCTTTGTGGTCATTATTGTGCGATAGATTGACTTGATGAATGTAGTCTTCGAACTCAAGGTTCTGCTCAATCCGAGAAGCAAAGTCTTGTGCTTCTTCTAGAGTCGAGGGTGACCTATCTTTGAGAGTAAACTGCAGAACTCCTTCCAACGAGTTCAAGTAGTGTTGGAGGACGGCTTCTTCTAAGAAACTAGGCCTGATCTTCTTGAGTAAAAGGTTGAACCTATCATTGAAATCCCTAATGCCCTCACTAGAGGCTTTGCAAATATTAGTGTATTGAGAGTAAAGGGAATCCATGCTTTCTTTTTCACACCAATCTCTTTGGAAGGTTTGTTCAAGATCTTAAGGACTTTTGATGCTTCCTTTCGGGAGTCTATTAATGCATCTCCTGGCACTTCCGGTGAGTGAGCTCACAAAGAGCCTTAAGAAGACATCGGGGTGTTCTTGTCTGGATTGGTGAAACTGGAAAGCATCACAGAAGTTTGTCCAATGAGAGTTGCCATAGGATTCATCTTCCCTTGAGAACTTAGTAATCCAGGACTTGACCCTCTTGGGTAGATCATGTAACCCCCCTTGGGTGTTAGGTAAGCTTAAAGTACCAAAGAGTTCTTTATGAGACCATTTGGGAGCACTTACAGGGGTGACATGCTTCGTGGAGGTCATAGTAGTAGATGAAGGTATATACTGACGTCCACTATGAGTCGTCATTAGCTATTTGTGGAGTCGCCAGATGACTTGCTTGAAATCATCAAATACAAGAGAAAACACCCTAGTGGAGTCGCTAGGTAAGCTTGTGAAATAAGGCTCTGAGGCAAGGCTTACCGAAAAGGTTTGTCGTCTACTAAATAACTTATGCAAGATCGCCAATTCATCAATATCTATAAAAATGACCAAGCCAACAATATATTTCAATAAACACATTGCTCAATAAATGCTTGATGTCATCTTTTAATTGCTTGTTTGCTAGTTAGAAGGCTTGTTGCATCAAGTATGACGTCAGCCTAAGTTAGTGGCATTAGGGTTAGTTAGGGTTTCAAAAATGAAAGTTTTAAACGATGATTTTGCACACTACAAGCTCAACGTTGGAGAAAATAATAGTGCCTTAGGGTAAATGGAGTCAAAGTAAGGGCAAAAGGTCTCGGGAGGACTTAAACTTAGAGACTAGAAGGTAGGGTTCCAAGCTGCTGCAATGGCAGGGCCCTAGAATCAAAACCCTAAGGGAAGGAGGCTCACTCTGGTGTTGCTTAAGTGAAGACTCGTGATCCTTCCTCTTTCTCTAAATACGCTTGGCAAAATGGCTAGCTTCAAAGTATAGATTTAAGGGAGAAAGTGTTGCAGGCGCAAGGCTTTCAAACCCTACAAGGTTAAAACCCCATGTGTAGATTCAACTAGGCCTAGGACGTCTCCTCTTTTCAACCTATAACTTAAACGCTAGCTCAGAAAAAGGGAGAAAAGTGTAGCAACGGGTAGGCTATATCTTCCTTCATCAATGGCTAAAACAATTTCTCAATCAAGGGGACATATAGCAATGACCTACTTGTGTATTTTCTACCTAGGGTTTCAAAATTCAGTAATATAATAGCAAATGTAAGAAATTAAGCCTACAACCATTCACTTAAGAAGTTTTGCATGAAAAATTCACTTACATATCATGAAGAATGCATAATCAAACCCTAGTTGTAAACCTTCCTTGAGAGAAACACCATATATGCCAAGAGAAATCCTCCAAGAAGAGTTGCGCCTCACTTGAAACACCAAAAATACCAAACAAAAGGCTAAAAGATAGTCTCTCACAAGAGAGTGAGTTGTGTTATGTTCAAATGATCGAAAAACGTCCTCAATATATACCAATCCATGACCTTTTAATTACAAAATAGGTCATTAAAATAGTCGACAAGGCTGACTACAAAATTTACAATTATTACATTATATAGTAATATAGTAATATTTTATTAATTCATTTAATGTATTTTTCTTTTATTTTTTTTAAGTAAAAAAGACGGTGTTGCCTCCTATATTATATTAACAAAAAGATATAACAGTGCTACAGCCGCCAAGTGTGCTGCCATTTTCCGAGAAACCAACATCACTTGGGGCTCATATGTTCCTTCTAGATAAAAACAAAAGATTGTTTCATCATCTGTCCTGCCCGAAGGAAACCAAGATAGATGGCCATGCATTGTCTTAAGACTGTTTAAGGCATTACAGAGAGAGTTTTTATAAGCGTAGACTTGTCTCTGAATAGTAAGAGCTAAAGAAAAAGGGAGCCCCAACATGGCTGGAAGTAAAAGAGAAAACCAGACTCAAATTGACTAGATCAAATACCCGGTGGCCTGTCATCCTCGTCCTCTTGTCGCATTTCTCTAACCTACATGACAAACTTCTGGGCCCACGTTGGGCATTTTTTATTTTCCAGGGCATTGGAGTATGCTTCAAAAAGCATATCCAACTGTTGTCCCATGAGGAGGGTTCTATGCGCCTGGTTTTCCATCTGTCCTCATAGTTCAAACACTAAATCCAAGTGTGACACATGGAGGAAGGGTGGCGGGGCACCAGTATGTCCATGCATGGCTCCGTTGGGAGGTGGCGCTGGGGTTTCGTCAGCCTCGCCCGGAGTGACCTTTGTTTCCCTTGTCACTGCCTCGCCTGGAGTAACCACCTATGTGCATGCATTGCCCACACCCTTGTCCATGGCTGTTGTGTCTTCATGGTGCTCAATTACAGCACAAGTCCCTTGCAAGACCAAATCCATGTAAGGCACTTCCTCGAAATAACAAATTGGGAATTCCTCACAGAGTCCTCCCCTCATGCTTCCTCTTGCTTGAGGTTCCGGGGCAGTCGGAGTGTTTTCCATGTAAGGCACTTCCTCAACATAACAGATTGGTAATTCATCACCAAGCCTTCTCATCATGCTGCTTCTGGCTTGAGCTTCATGTGTAGTCGAAGTTTTCTCTTCCTGCATAGTGCTTGTGGGCTGCCAATTATCTGAGAGTGAGAGTTGTTCTGGAGGGATCTGAGCGCTCTCGTCCTTCACAAAGTGATTTACATAAGCCTGGAGTGAGAGACGGGTTGTGTGTGCTCTCTAACGAACAATGGAGTTGGCCAACGAGAGTGCTCTTTCCAAATGTTGTCTCCTCTGTCGTTGAGCAGTGTGGGTGTACCAAGCCGACTCACGAAGGGGTTTACCTCGCTCCCTACGCATCGTAGTGAAGGAGTGGGTATCAAACGCACCAGGGCTCAAAAAAATCGGAAGGATGCAGATGAAAATGCACCAGAGCTCACAAATGGTGGAAAGCTGCAGAGAACGAATGAGATGAATGTGACCATGCCTCCTCGCTTCCACAGGCTTGTGGGATAGCGGGACATGGCTCCGCATTAAATCTTCCATAGTAAATGCTTGCAGCGCCCACCCTTTCCAGTCAGGGAGAGGTCACTTACCTGGAGGTCAGTGGTAACGGCTTGCTCCCATCGTTAATGTTGAATAGATGGGGAGTGGTCTGCCGCATTTAATATGAGGTTGGGCATTGTACCAGGTGACGGTGTTGTGCGTTGCATCACCCCATCTGGGGAATTCATTTAATGTATTCAACGTATGAAACAATATTTTTTATTATTACTTTAACAATGTATTATTAATCTTTTATGTTATTATTATATTAATACTTTAAAAATGCACTAATTAATATTGTATAAATGTATTACTTAATTAATACATTATATTATTAATGCATTAATTAATTAATACTTTATATTATACATTCATGTAAATTAATACTTTAATTTATACATTATATTAATATAATAATTTATTATTACTTAAGTTATGTATTTATTAAAAATGTATTAATGAATTAATTAATTAAATTAATCTATTATAATATTAATCAATGTTATTCATACTCTTGATCACAAGAAACCATAATCATGGTCCACCATAATCAACCACAATCATTTTCAATAAATGTATTAATGTATTAATACTTTAATAATATTTGTATTAATGTATTATTACCTTAATAATGTATCATTAATGTATTAATATTTTAACAATGTATTAGTTAAAAATATATTAATTTATTAATTAATTCAAAAATTACATTATTAATGTATTAATATTTAATATGTTAGAGTATGCATAATGCATTAATACTTAAATTTATATATTACAAGAATATAATAATCTATTGTTAATGTATTAATAGTTTATCATGTTACATTGTACATGATTTAATAATGTATTATTTTATGAGTGTATTAATACTTAATTTATTTTTTAATGCATTTATTGATATATTTAATGTATTATTACTTTATCAATGTATTAATTAATTAATGCATTACATTATTAATCTATCAATTATTTAATATGTTACATTAGACATTAATATAAATTAATACTTTAATTTATAAATGTTTATTATATATTATTAATGTTACAATACACATGAATACTTTAATGTATTAATATATTTGTATTATAAATTAATTTATAATACATTATACATTAATGTAATGTATTACTAAATATCCTGGATTCGAGCTTATCAGTGCATCCACTGAAAATTATATTTTCTAGTATCTGTAATCATACTGAAGCAGTGGCTATGGATGAGTACAGTAGCTCGATATTTCTTTGCGCAATTGCCTCTATTTACTATTATTTCTATCTCAGTGTCGTCTGATTACACTACAAACACAAAGCTTCAAAGCAATACAGCGCCAGCTGCATGACGAGTTCTTTATGATAAAGAAATACAACAGTGAATTCGGACTATATGCTAAAACGTATTTCTGCAACCCTGCATTTTCGGAAATTTTGAGCGTACACCAATCACTTTATCGTAGATATTCCGAAGTCTCATATGGAACTCGATTGGCCTTGACCAATCCCAATTGCGACTTTTTTAACCTTTCCCAGCTCTGATTGTCATATTAATTCATTAGGTAATGGGTTTGATGATTACTAAGAGATCAGATTCTTGCTACAACAATACGAGTGGCCCCTCTGTCTCGATGACCTTTCATGGTCTGAGGCACTGATACTTGATCTTCAAAAAAAAGTGGAAAAGAAGTATACTTCATATAAGAACCTAAAGATTTTCTGTCTCAGTTAATATTTATCTATTTAAGATCAACAACTATGTTTGTATAGAGAACACTTCCGCATTTAAGATCAACAACTATGTTTGTATAAGATCAACTGTTTTCTATATTCATATATAGAAAACAAACAAAATGAAACTATCGCTTCCGCAACTTTTATAGAAATAAATATATCATGTCATGCTCCAAACATGTCATGCTCCAAACATTCGGTTTGATTTTTTCCCTTTTGCATTTATTATTGGCTTAGTGTAACTCTTTTAAGTTTTTGTTTTATTTCGATTTTTATTTTTTTTTGTTTGTTTAATTTTGATATGGATATAAGTTTTCTTGTTTAATTTTGGTTAAAATTCAAAAAGAAATAGTTATTTGAAGTTTTTCAATGTGTTGAATTTATTTCTAAATTTATAAATGTAATTTAAATAATGAAAAATTGTGATTTCCTACAAATTTATATTACCAAATTCAAAATAACTAAATAAAACATTTATTAATTATAATTGTAAGTACCACCATAAATTGGTTATACAATCAGTCGACAATATAACATGGCGATTGTAGATATCTCATGGTAAAATACTACCATGTTATAGCCATTGTTCCATTGTTCCTTTTATCGATCAGTATTCATGTCTAGAGTCGTCTCATCTGAGAGTACACTTTCGTCTTCTATAGGTTAGAGAGTAAAGTTTCGTCTTGGGTAGGTTATTTGATTGAATATGGAAATAGAAAATTATAATATGGACAATGGAAACTTATAGAGTAAAGTTTCGTCTTGGGTAGTTTATTTGACTGAATATGGAAATAGAAAATTATAATATGGACAATGAAAACCTATAGAGTAAAGTTTCGTCTTGGGTAGGTTATTTGATTGAATATAGAAATAGAAAATTATAATATAGACAAAGAAATTAAATTGTGCATTCTATTTACATACCTATTTTTTTTTGGAACATCTACAATTTTGGGGAATAAAACTTGTAATTCTAATCATCTCTCAAAAATACTATTAGAATTATAAAGAAAACTTACTAGAAACTAAGGTCCTTTTGTTAGAAATTTTTAGACTCTTTTGGTTTTTCTTGAAGCCTTTGATTCCATCAACTCATGAATATATGAATAAAATGTTGAGGATATCAATTACTTTTTTTTTCTTCTTCTTTATATATGTATTTTTTATCATAAACCCATAACCTTCAACAACTTATATATTTACAATAATACATAAAATAGATGGAGAGTCCATTTATGTATCTCAATATCCAAATAATGAAATTTGATACTAGAGAGGAATAAATGGACTAATCCATGTAAAGTCATTTATTCAAAATAATTGGAGAGGGAATGAAGAGGTGACATAAGAGGTTCAATTTTTTATAGTTTTTTTTTTGTTTTTTCGTTTACAACAACTAGTTTAACTTTGAAATAAGATAAAGAATTGTATGACTGATTTTTTTATTTTCTTGGCCTCCCTTGTGGCCAGGCTAGAAAGGTTAGAAAAAACAAGTATTTTTTCTAAAGGAAATGTAAAATATGATTATTGGTTTTTATCGAAGTAAATAATTGGAATATTAATTATATTGTTGATACAGTTTGTACATGTTATAGTATATACCTTTTACTTCACCATTTGGTTTGTTAAATATGAACTTTTCCATCTTGGAGACATGGCTAAGTGGGAGGATTGTTAATCACTAGTATGGATAATTAGTAACCGGGGTTCAAATATCTCTCTATCCATTTAGTCACTATTAATCCTAAAAATAGATAAATCCAAAACTTTCTATGGAATGGAAAAGACCCATTAACCTAGATAATTTTTGGTCTATTTTTTATGACTTCGATTATGTCATGGATTGTTCAGTAAAAGTCTATAGAAATCCAATGATTAAAAAAGAAACGAAAAATATCACTACTATGTAAAGAAAGAACTTAAGAGTAAGAATTACATAATCTCGAGGATCCATAAGTACAACATAAATATTAATGAAGAGATGGACTTATGGTATGTGTTTATTGGAAACTATAACCCATTTGGTACTTAAATTGGAAGTAAATGAGATATCATACATGGTCGAACAAAAGGATGATTAAGGAGATTAGTTTTCATTTTTATTTATTTTTTATATTTATCTGTTTTAACAATAAAAATGGGAAGAATTTTCGCATTGTGTATTGGTATATTCAAACAAAAAAATATCTTTGCTTCTTTAAAAGAAATTGTTTTGATTGAGTTCCATCATTAGCAATGTCCATGTGAATAGATGTTCACCTTTGAGATGATATGTGTCTAGCTTAATAGTGAGATCTCTTTCAATTCAATGTAAGAATGTTGCATAGTGTCTACCTTTTTAATAAAAAATTGGGTGTTTGCATCGATTTTTGATACAACCGCACCCGTAGGCATTCCAGCTCCCTCAGGATCTTCTTCTTCTCGGCCCGAAGAACTCCAAGGTTCCTCTATTTCCCTATCGGGAAATATGTGCCCCACAGATTCTCTTCTGCACGATCCCCCTTTCTTTGTTTATCGGAGAATCGGAACTCGCGGCTTCGCAAGTTCACGGTCGATTTATGGGCTCTCGAATCCCCGAGACCTGATGGTTCAGTCAACGCTAACTTCTTCCCGTATCTATCAGAATTTTTCTTATCGCGGTTTCGCTACTCGCGATGTCGTGCACTTTGATTTGCCGACTCCCGATACCCGATGTGACGAAACTTCGACACACATGTGGGTTGACTATTCAATGGTCCTGTCACCTTATCAGGACTTCGGAATTCACGAGATCACGAATCCTAATTCTCAAGGTTTCGGGTCTTACCTTTTCCCGATCCCCGGTACTCCGAACTCTGACTCCTCGGAATGTCCTGACACGCATCCCCACTGATGGATGGTTCTAGGCTTGTCAGGATATCACAGATCACGATATCGCAAGTATCGTTGCAACAACTTGGAGCTTCGACATGCGAATCCCCAATACACAATACCACATGTAGATACGATGGTCCCTGTGACTCGGGATCGACGACTCCACCTCTCCTGAGCTTGGAACCCTTTGGATGTTCTCGCTGTAACCTCCTTGCACCTCCGTGAAATCCAATGGCCCACGGAACTTCGTGAAATATCCTCAAAGGATTTCGTCCATCCATTCTCCCTTTGATGATTCTGCGAAATGGAGAAATGTCTCTCTACGAGACTCATTCACCTCCTTGCCAATCCTGCGACGCTTCCCTCAGGATTTTCAGTGGCAGCTTCCCTGCACTTATCCTCCATTGAATTCGAAGGCCTATTCCTCCTGAGCTTTTTCACAACTTCGGTCTTCTTGGAACCCTCTTGCACGCACTCCTTGTGGCAAATCTTCAACCCCGCCTAAGTGTTGAAGTCACCTGACTCTACGCACACCTGCAACAGTAGTATTTCAGTTCCTTACTCAGGTTCGCAACCCTGAGACTTTTCACTCTCCTTGCGCACTCCTTTCACGACACTGTGCCTATCTGCACCTTCTGGATGAATGAGAACAAAAGCTAACTCTAATTGAACCCTTCTGTCAACGCACTCCTTGCGAACGATTCGACTGCACTCCTTACAGGAATCCTCTAGCTCAAGTAGAGAAACAATTGAAACTCATTCCATCCCCCTCTCAAACTTCAATTCCACCATGAAATCACATACACAGCATATAAAATCAATTGTATGACAGGAAGAAAATATTCATGGGCATAACATCAATATATAGAGAAACAACACAAACCATGAATTTGAATCAAAGATTTCTTCTATTAATTCAAATGTTTGTACATGGGTGTTCTTCATACAGTTCTATGCCCGCTCTTTCTCTTCCTGGATTGATAATAATAAAATGATACAATGAGGGTGTTTATATCCATTTTCCCTCTTGGACTCTAAACCTATCAAATCTAAAATTAAATTCCTATCTACCAGCATTAACTATATTAAATGTCGACTATCTACCTAAGGACGAGAGCTATCCGCTCAAGGTCCATTTATAATATACAAAGGCACCTCTTCTTAAATGACTCATTTAAGATTTGCGCAACAGTCCCAAAGCATTTTCAAAATTTGTGTTGGCTTGTCCAGCTGTCTTCCGCTTTCGCGCTGGCTTGCTTGATGAGTTGGCGATGCTCCTGCATCATACTCCTCGGCTTCAAAACTTTCATGGGCTCCTGTCCATGAGCTCCTGCACGGTGATGCTTCTGTATTTCTGCTTCAGTCTCCCAGTTGGCATCTTCCACTGGGTGATTCTTCCACTTGACCAGATACTCAAAATAATGCTTCTGCCTGGTCTTCTTACCCACTCTCTTGTCCGGTATGCACTCCATCTGTGGCCTCTCTGTAACTGGCATCTGTTTCACCCACTGGATCTTTGAATCCTCTATTCCAGTCTCTACTTCTCCAGCCCTGTATGGGTATAAATCTGAGATGTTGAATATCAGAGATATTTCGATGCCATCCGGCAACCCGATCTCATAAGTATTTTCTCTGAATTTTCTCAAGACCTTGCATGGCCCGATTTTATTCATATTTAACTTATTGTATGTTCCCCTTGGGAACCTTTCCTTCCTCAAATGTGCCAGAACTAGATCATCAACTTCGAACTGAAGTTGTCTACAATGTTGATCTGCTCTGCGCTTGTATTCCTGATTTGATTTCAGCAGTCGTTCCTTCACCCTGCTGTGAAGTTCTTTCATTGCCTCAACAAACTCTTCTACACTAGCACTGCTAGTAGCAGTCTGTTCTGAATCCCTCAGTTAAGAAACTCCTCTCAGTTGTGTCCCGTATACGACCTGAAATGGACTTCGACCTGTACTCCTGTTCACTGAGTCGTTGTATGTGAACTCTGCTTGTGGTAATATGTTATCCCAACTACTATGGTGCTCTGTCACTAAGCTCCTCAGCAAGTCTCCCAGACTTTTGTTCACCACCTCTGTTTGTCCATCTGTCTGAGGATGATAAGCAGAACTAAATGCCAAATTAGTTCCTAGCTTCTTCCATAATGTCCTCCAAAAATGCCCTATGAATTTAGTGTCTCTGTCCGAAACTATGATTTTCAGCAATCCATGAAGTCGAATGACCTCTTTGAAAAACAGATTTGCGATGTGAGTTGCATCGCTGGTCTTCTGGCATGGAATAAAATGTTCCATCTTAGAAAATCTATCTACTACCACAAAGATTGAATCAACACCTCTTTGTGTCCTTGGCAAACCCAATACATAATCCATGCTTTTCGCCTCCCATGGCCTCTCTGGTATGGGCAATGGCTGATAAAAACCTGCATTTTTCTTCCTTCCCTTCGAATGCTGGCAAATTCGACATTTGTCAATGAACCTCTTGACATCTGCTCGCATTCCCGGCCAAAAATATGACTCATTTAGCTTTGCGAACGTCTTATCATGGCCAAAATGTCCTGCCAATCCACGACTGTGCTTCTCTTTTAATAGGTTCTCCCTCATGGAGAAATTCGGAATGCACAATTGATTACCTCTGAACATCAATCCCTCCTGGATCATATAATCTATCTAAGGGATTTTTTCTCTGAGATTTGGATTCTCAACTGCTTCATATGCCTTTGCAAAATCTGCATCACCTGCATACATGTCCTTGAGATCATCGAAACCCAATGTTTTGACTCGGAATTCCTGCAACAACAAACACTTCCTGCTCAAAGCACTATCCACTTTGTTAGCAATACCAGAAATATGCTTAATCACAAATGTGAAATTATGCATATACTCTACCCATTTGGCATGTTTCTGATTCAACTTCTCCTGTTGAGTCACAAACTGCAATGCATGGTTATTATTGTACAAAACAAATTCTTTTGGTATCAAGTAATGCCTCCACTTCTTCAGTGCTTGTATGATAGCATAAAATTCCTTGTCGTATGTGGAGTATTTCAACTTTGCCTCATTCAACTTCTCGCTGAAATATGCAATTGGTATGTCTTTCTGACTCAAGACCGCTCCTATGGCAAACCCACTGGCATCAAATTTCACCTGAAATGTCTTCAGGAAATCCGGCAACACCAAAATTGGTTGTTCTGTGATCTTCCACTTCAACAAATTGAAACTCTTCTCAGCCTCTGCTGTCCAGTGAAAATACTTATTCCTCTTCTTCACTATATCCATCATCACTGCGCTGATTCCACTGAAATTCCTAATGAATTTTCGGTAGAAACCATCCAAATCATGAAAACTTCTCACCTCGAAAATATTTCTCGGTGATGCCCAATTATTTATCACTTCTACCTTATCTGGATCCATCCTAAATTCATTCGCTGAAATAAAAAAAACCAAGTAAATGAGCTTTGTCTTCATAAATGAGGACTTCTTCATGTTAATCAACATCTTCTCTTGCTATAGATTCTTCATCACTATAGCCAAATGCTTCAAGTGTTCTGCCATGGATTTACTGAATATCAGTATATCATCCAAATACATGATGACAAATTTTCTGATGAAATCTTTTAGGACTTCATTCATCAACCTCATAAAAGTACTTGGTGCATTTGTTAAGCCAAACGGCATGACAAGCCATTCATACAAACCTTCGTTTGTATTGAATGCTATTTTCCACTCATCACCCTCTCTCATGCGAATCTGGTGATATCCTCTTTTCAAATCGATCTTTGAAAAATACTTTGCCCCATTCAGGAAATCCATTAAATCATCCATTCTTGGTAATGGAAACCTGTATCTAATGGTTATCTTGTTGATCGCTCTTGAGTCGGTACACATTCTCCAACCTCCATCTTTCTTCAGACTGAGTATTGTTGGAATAACACATGGACTCAAGCTCTCCCTGACCAATCCTTTGTCCATCAACTCCTGGACCTGCTTCTTAACCTCCTCATTTTCCTTCGGCGTCAACCTATACGCGGCTTTATTTGGAAAACTGGCTCCTGGTATGAGGTCAATATGATAACTCACACTCCTCATTGGTGGCAACGAACTAGGTAATTCGTCTACTATGATATCAGCGAACTCTTCGAGTAGTTCCTGAATTTCATCTGGTAGATCGTCCATTCTTGTGCTAGTCAGAACAATCCTCGGTTTCCTGACCACAAAGAACTGTGGATCTTCCTTCTTCTTCACCTCTGTAAGAAGCTCCTTCCCACTCATGAGAAGTACTGTGTTGTTCACTTCCGGCTTCACCTCTTTATCCCTTATCGGAAGCAACATATGGGTTCTCCCATTCTTCTCCAGGGTAT
>SNQJ01S0078532.1:41725-55870 GCA_010110895.2 Picea sitchensis
TGGTTGTTCCTTGAATAACCCTGGTGTATTGTGTAGAGGGAGGTGGGTGGGATTCTGCTAAAAATATTTCCTGCTGTGAAGGATGGATCCGTACATCATCCTCCACCTTCTTTAGTATTTTCACAGTCTCTGATTCCTCATCTTTGAGATCGTCCATGAGTTGTTGGTATTCTTCTTTCGTGGGCCATTCAATCTGACTCGAATTTTCCTCTTTTACAAAAGGCGTATCTTATGGAGAATATCTATGAGGAGTCGACCCGATTTTGTCACATGCTTTTTCATCTTTGATGGAATCACTGGAATTTTGCTCATAAGTTGTAGTTACAGGTACATTCTGGATACGACCAATCGTTCCATCTTTCAATGGCCCATCTAATCCTTGGAAAAAGTTGTCAAATCGCTCTTTGATGGATGGTGCCTTGATAACTTCTCTCAAAGGGCTAGTTACAAGCATCTTGGATAATTCCCCTTCAAGGTCAAAATTCAGACTAACCCTTTCAGTATTGGATGTTTTAGGAAATATTACATCCACAGGTGGGTTTTTTGTTTGGTCAGTGGAAGGTTGGTCCTACTTCTTTCTCCTATACACCAGAAACTCTTGTTTCCTTAGATTCTCTTTTGATTCCTGGTCTAGTTTGTTTATTACCGCGATCCTGGCTGACCTAGATGCTTCTTTGATCGCCTCTTGATGCTTTTCAGTGGTGATATTTATTTGAGGGCCTTCTATGAAGTAGTCTATATTGTTTAACTGTTGATGGTCACCACTACTGCAAGGACATTCATGTTCCCAATGTGCTTCACTACATTGAAAACACCAAGGGTTTTCATCCACAATGATGGCGCTTGGAACTTTTATGTCTATGAAAACATCTTTGTTGCACTCAACGAAATTACCTTTTATCTGTATTGGATAACCATCTTCTTCTGAATCCTCCGAGGTATCAAAGGCACCATCAGGATAATCACCCCAATCTATGTCTTCTCCTGTCAAGGGAAAAGTGGGACAATCTTGAAACAAGTATGGATCCATTGAAAAGGGTGTTTGGTCATCCTTCTCAGAATGACCAGTATGTAATAGTGTGGGAATCCCCTTAAAAGGAAATTGATCATCTCAATCCTGCTTTTTTAGAAAAGAAATTTCTAACATTTCACGAATCCTTTTAACCCTTTGCAGGATACAAGACATACGAGTGCTTGAATCAGTTTCTTTAGACTTATCGGCTTCACTCATATATTTATATTCCAACACTGGTGTGTCCAAGACAAACAAGGCATCTTCAAAGTTAGGTTTTTTGTGAGTACCCATGCCCAAATCCTTAGATCACTCATGTTGTCTCGGGGCATCCAAAACATTGTTTGTTTTTGAGAAAGTTGTGTTCCATTTCCTTTTGGGAGGCATGAGTTTTACTTCAAGAATTTCCAGGAATTTAGGCTCAACTTCGGTGACATCCTCATCACTAGACTCTTTGTGTTCATTATTGTGCGAGAGATTGACTTGATGAATGCAGTCTTCGAACTCAAGGTTCTTCTCAATCTGACAAGCAAAGTCTTGTGCTTCTTCTAGAGTCAAGGGTGACCTATCTTTGAGAGTAAATTGCAGAACTCCTTCCAATGAGTTCAAGTAGTGTTGGAGGACAACTTCTTCTGAGAAACTAGGCCTGATCTTCTTGAGTAAAAAGTTGAACCTATCATTGAAATCCCTAATGCCCTCACTAGAGGCTTTGCAAATATTAGTGTATTGAGAGTAAAGGGAATCCATGCTTTTATTTTCACACCAATCTCTTTGGAAGGCTTGTTCAAGATCTTCAGGGATTTTGATGCTTCCTTTTGGGAGTTTGTTAATCCATCTCTTGGCACTTCCGGTGAGTGAGCTCACAAAGAGACTTAAGAAGACATCGCAGTGTTCTTGTCCGGATTGGTGAAATTGCGAAGCATCACAGAAGTTTGTCCAATGAGAGTTTCCATAGGATTCATATTCCCCTCAAAACTTAGGTATCCAGTACTTGACCCTCTTGGGTAGATGATGTAACCCCCCTTGGGTGTTAAGTAAGCTTAAAGGACCAAAGAGTTCTTTATGACACCATTTGGGAGCACTTACAAGGGTGACATGATTCGTGGAGGTCATCATAGTAGATGAAGGTATATACTGACGTCCACTACAAGGTTTCTAGCTATTTGTGGAGTCGCCAGATGACTTGCTTGAAATCATCAATACAAGGGAAAACACCCTAGTGGAGTCGCCACGTAAGCTTGTGAAATAAGGCTTTGAGGCAAGGCTTACCGAAAAGGTTTGTCGTCTGACGAGAATTGACTCAGTGATCCCCAACAACGGTGCCTAAATGTTATCGCGTATTTTGTATTTTAGTTCACAGGCTACAGGATAGTCGACAAACTGGCCTAACAAAAACCTTCCCCACCCAATGTCACCTTGATGGGGAGGTTATCCCAGGGGAGACGTCCCCGATAACCTGGGGTTTGAAGAGGCAAAGAATGTAAGGTCAAGAGTTAAGGTTTTCCCTCCACTCAGGTTACCACCAGTATCAGATAATCTGGCTAATCAGCTAATAAAGAAGTGAAGTTCCTATTGAGAACACCTGCCCGAAACAACACAATAACAAACACAATATGTATATTTGCAGGTTATAATTCAAAGGGTTAGTACTTCTTGACTATCTGATTTCATTTAATAAGCAAAATGATAGATAAGATGAGGTCAACGTTCTGCTAAATAACTTATGCAAGATCACCAACTCATCAATATCTATAAAAATGACCAAGCCAACAGTATATTTCAATCAACAAATTGCTCAATAAATGCTTGACGTCATCTTTTAATTGCTTGTTTTCTAGCTAGAATGCTTGCTGCGACAAGTGTGACGTCAGCCTAATTTAGTGGAGTTAGGGTTAGTTAGGGTTTCAAAAATGAAAGTTTTAAAATATGATTTTGCAGACTACAAGCTCAACGTTGGATAAAATACCAGTGACTTAGAGTAAATGGAGTCAAAGTAAGGGCAAAAGGTCTCGGGAGGACTTAAACTTAGAGACTAGAAGGTAGGGTTCCAAGGTGTTGCAATGGCAGGGCCCTAGAATCAAAACCCTAAGGGAAGGAGGCTCACTCCGGTGTTGCTTAAGAAAAGCCTCGTGCTCCTTCCTCTTTCTCTAAATACACTTGGAAAAATGGCTAGCTTCAAAGTATAGATTTAAGGGAGAAAGTGTTGCGGGCACAAGGCTTTCAAACCCTAGAAGGTTAAAACCTGAGGTGTAGATTCAACTAGGCCTAGGACGTCTCCTCTTTTCAACCTATAACTTCAACGCTAGCTTAGAAAAAGGGAGAAAAGTGTAGCAATGGCTAGGCTATATCTTCCTTCATCAATGGCTAAAACAATTTCTCAATCAAAGAGACATATAGCAATGACCTACTTGTGTGCTTGCTACCTAGGGTTTCAAAATTCAGCAATATAATAGAAAATGTAAGAAATTAAGCCTACAACCATTCACTTAATAAGTTTTGCATGAAAAATTCACTTACATATCATGAAGAATGCATAATCAAAAACTAGTTGTAAACCTTCCTTGAGAGAAACACCATATATGCCAAGAGAAATACTCCAAGAAGAGTTGTGCCTCACTTGAAACACCAAAAATACCAAACAAAAGGCTAGCAGATAGTTTCTCACAAGAGAGTGAGTTGTGTTATGTTCAAATGATGGAAAAACATCCTCAATATATACCAATCCATCACCTTTTAATTACAAAATAGGTCATTAAAACAACCGACAAGGCTGACTACAAAATTTACAATTATTACATTATATAGTTAATATAGTAATATTTTATTAATTAATTTATTAATTCATTTAATGTATTTTTCTTTTTCTTTTTTAAGTAAAAAAGACGGTGTTGCCTTCTATAGTATATTAACAAAAAGATACAACAGTGCTACATCCGCCAAGTGTGCCGCCAGTTTACCAGAAACCAACATCACTTGGGGCTCATATGTTCCTTCTAGATAAAAACAAAAGATTGTTTCACCATCTGTCCTGCTCGAAGGAAACTAGGATAGATGGCCATGCATCGTCTTAAGACTGTTTAATTCATTAAAAAGAGATTTTTTATAAGCCTAGACTTGTCTCTGAACAGTAAGAGCTAAAGCAAAAGGGAGCCCCAACATGGCTGGAAGTAAAAGAGAAAACCAGACTGAAATTGACTAGATCAAATACCCTGTGGCCTGTCATCCTTGTCCTCTTGTCGTGTTGCTCTGACCTACATGACAAACTCCTGGGCCCATGTTGGGAATTTTTTATTTTCCAGGGCATTGGAGTATGCTTCAAAAAGCATATCCAACCGTTGTCCCATGAGGAGGGTCCTATGCTCCTGGTTTTCCATCTGTCCTCATAGTTCAAACACTAAATCCAAGTGTGACAGATGGAGAAAGGGTGGCGGGGCACCAATATGTCAATGCATGGCTCAGTTGGGAGGTGGCGCTGGGGTTTCGTCACCCTCACCCGGAGTGACCTTCATTTCCCTTGTCACTGCCTCGCCTAGAGTAACCACCTGTGTGCTTGCATTGCCCACACCCTTGTCCATGGTTGGTGTGTCTTCATGGTGCTCAATTACAACACAAGCCCCTTGCAAGACCAAATCCATGTAAGGCACTTCCTCAAAATAACACATTGGGAATTCCTCACAGAGTCCTCTCCTCATGCTTCCTCTTGCTTGAGGTTCTGGGGCAGTCAGAGTGTTTTCCGTGTAAGGCACTTCCTCAACATAATAGGTTGGGAATTCATCACCTAGCCTTCCCATCATGCTGCTTTTGGCTTGAGTTTCATGTGTAGTCAGAGTTTTCTCTTCCTTCATAGTGCTTGTGGGTTGCCAATTATCTGAGAGTGAGAGTTTTTCTAGAGGGATCTAAGCGCGCTCCTCCTTCACAAAGTCATTTACATAAGCCTGGAGTGAGAGACGGGTTGCATGTGCTCTCTGACGAAGAATGGAGTTGGCCAACGAGAGTGCTCTTTCCAAATGTTTTCTCCTCTGTCGTTGAGAAGTGTGGGTGTACCAAGCCAACCCACGAAGGGGTTTAC
Organism: Picea sitchensis; assembly: GCA_010110895.2. Classification (NCBI taxonomy): domain Eukaryota; kingdom Viridiplantae; phylum Streptophyta; class Pinopsida; order Pinales; family Pinaceae; genus Picea; species Picea sitchensis. The sequence goes on from SNQJ01S0078532.1 coordinate 46,807, forward strand.
CTCGCTCCCTAGGCATCATAGTGAAGGAGTGAGTATCAAACGCACCAGGGCTCAGAAAAATTGGAAGGATGCAAAGAAAAATGCACCAGAGCTCACAAATGGCAGAAAGTTGCAGAGAAGGAATGAGCTGAATGTGACCATGCCTCCTCGCTTTCACAGGTTTGTGGGATAGCGGGACATGGCTCCGCATTAAATCTTCCATAGTAAATGCTTGCAGGGCCCACCCTTTCCCACGAGGGAGAGGTCGCTTACCCGGAGGTCGACTGTAATGTCTTGCTCCCATCGTTAATGTTGAATAGATGGGGAGTGGTCTACCACATTTAATATGAGGTTGTTGTGCATTGTGTCACACCATCCGGGGAATTCATTTAATGTATTTAAGGTATGAAACAATATTTTTTTATTATTACTTTAACAATGGATTATTAATCTTTTATGTTATTATTATATTAATACTTTAAAAATGCACTAATTAATATTGTATAAATGTATTACTTAATTAATACATTATATTATTAATGCATTAATTAATTAATACTTTATATTATACATTCATGTAAATTAATACTTTAATTTATACATTATATTAATATAATAAGGTATTATTACTTAACTTATGTATTTACTAAAAATGTATTAATTAATTAATTAATTAATTAAATTAATCTATTATAATATTCATCAATGTTATTCATATTCTTGATCGCAAGAAACCATAATCATGGTCCACCATAATCAACCACAATCATTTTCAATAAATGTATTAATGTATTAATACTTTAATAATATTTTTATTAATGTATTATTACTTTAATAATGTATCATTAATGTATTAATACTTTAACAATGTATTAGTTAAAAATATATTAATTTATTAATTAATTCAAAAATTACATTGTTAATGTATTAATATTCAATATGTTACATTATGCATAATGCATTAATACTTTAATTTATATATTACAAGAATGTAATAATCTATTGTTAATGTATTAATAGTTTATCATGTTACATTATACATAATTTAATAATGTATTACTTTATCAGTGTATTAATACTTAATTTATTTTTTAATGCATTTAATGTATTTATTGATATATTTAATGTATTATTACTTTATCAATGTATTAATTAATTAATGTATTACAATATTAATCTATCAATCATTTAATATTATTAATGTTACATTACACATGAGTACTTTAATGTATTAATATATTTGTATTATAAATTAATTTATAATACATTATACATTAATGTAATGTATTACTAAATACATTAATATGTTACATTATCAATGTACCAATCAATTAATATGTTACATTTATACATTAATACTTTAATATATTTCTAAATGGATTAATCTTTAATTTATACATTTTTTATTATACATTAAATTAATATAATATTAGATTATTGTATTAATTAAATGTATTAATATATTAATGGTATTTGCCAAAGTATGTTGGTCATCAACTAGAAACAACCACTTTATAAAAGTGGTTGATATACACTATTGGTGTCATTTATCCCTTTTCCAAACTAATGGCGCAGATAGAAGTATATCAACCACTTTTATAAAGTGGTTGTTGCTAGTAATAATGTTATATTTCCATTCATTGCCATGTTTTTTTTGGGTAACAATTAAACTTTGTAACAAATACAAAATTAAATCGGGAAGAAGTCTTATCCTTGTGCTACAGATATTTTTTCAAGTTTTTGATATAACTAATTTAACATAGCATTTCTAGTTTTATTCCATATGATATTTAGATTTTGAAGTTATAATATTTTACTCCATATATATAAATTTTCAAGTTTTTGATATAACTAATTTAACATAGCATTTCTAGTTTTATTCCATATGATATTTAGATTTTGAAGTTATAATATTTTACTCCATATATATAAATTTTACAAAATTAAATTTCCTCTAACATATTGCAGCGATGTCACTTATCAAATAAGTATTAACAAAAAAAATATAATCTCTGTTAGTGTGGAGTTTAATGCCATTTAATATGCTCCCGCAAAGACTACATTCGTTCAACATGGCAAGGACTAGGTCCTATGTAGCTATCTCCCTTTTCAATCCATTCTTACATCATGTCATTACTATTCTTCATTTCTTTCACTTGTTACTGTTTATTTTTACAAGTATTTGGTTTCAATAAATAGCCTAACTTTTACAACACTAGAATACAACACTAGAATTTTTAAACTCTACCAATGTAGTTAGAAACCATATGATTGTGCATTCATGCTCAGATAAATAATTGTTTAAATTTCATCTACCTTTGATCTCTAAACATCTATTTGTTCCAAACCATAGACTAGTAGTGGTATATGGAAGTCAGAACACAAAAGCTTCTAGTGAAATAAAAACAACTGCTAGAATGATATGCCATGCCATTCGTCCACTTGGAGGTTCGACTTCCAACTTAGTTACTATCATGTCACTTATACGATGCCATGTGTCACCTTCGAGCTTCTACTTGTTAACTTTTGAGCCTATCATGTGTCTCTCTATGATCCAGCCGCATGTCTTTTCAGGGTTGACTTTTGGTCTAATTGACTTGAACTTTGACCCGTCATAACTTTTGCATATGAACTCCGCTTGATCCGCTTCTGTTGTTGGAAAGATGATGACAAGATATTAACAATAATGTCCTTTTTTCAAACTTTTAAGACATATATTTTGATCTTTTATAACCCTTTATGGATCCCTGTCAGGGTTAGGGATTTTCCTGAACCTCTGTGAGCATTCCTAAATCATCGTGGATCAAGTATTATGTATCTAGACAAAATATTCAACATGGAGCCATTATGAACAACATGAGTACGATCTTTGATCATCATTCCTTTATGTCAGAATTTTGTAGCATTTGAACTAAAATTAGTTTGAACAAATTTGGAAATTATGTGGCATACTAGCCATAATCATCAACACTCGTGACATAAATTCAAAATTTGTAACCATTTTTTTAAATTCAAGATTTGTAACCATTTTTTAAGACATTACACGATAACAACTTCACACAAGCTAATCATGTTGCTAGCATTTCATCCTCACATACATGGACAAATCAAGGTTATTAATCGCATGGTGGTAGATTTTCTTTCTAGTTACAACAATAAGCATCATAGAACATTGGATGATGAGAGACTCTAATACATACGACCTAGCTACCAAAAAGTGTAGCATGTCTCAAGAGTCGAGATTTGTTTTAAAATATACTAGTAGATCATTTGTTCTCATCGACATGGACCATGAATGAAGAATAGATAATGCACTCAAATTGAAGGATATGGTTTGTGAGAAATAAATGCACAAACAAAATATGTTTCAAATTGCACTTAAGTTGAAGGATATGGTTTGTGAGAAATAAATGCACAAACAAATATGCTTCAAACAGCTAGTGAAAAAGTTAGGGTTCGACACGAGCACAAACAAAATATGCTTCAAATAGCTAGTGAAAAAGTTGGGGATCGACGCGAGAGCACACTATTCCTTATTCATTCCACGATGGGGATCAAGTATGGTTGTAGCTACATGAGGAAATATTTAGTGGCTATACAAATAGTTGAATCCTTTGAGATATGGTCATTCGATTATACTTGAGAAAATTGGGGAAAATACTTTTAAGTTTAACATTCCATCATACCTCACCTGGATTAGATCCAATATTCAACGTGGAATTGTTTGAACCATATTTTATGTTATTGCTTTAAAAAAAAAAAAGTTGTAGTGTTTAAGAGTTAGAAAAGATCAACCTAGATATTGAATAGCCACTTGCACACCTGACACCATTATTCGAAAACAATTGTTCCATATAAAGATGCAAAAAAATTCCTTGATATTAGGTGACAAAAGTAAGAAAAATCAAAACGTAATGTAAGTGGTATACAACAATTAAATCGGCATAGACGATCCCTCATCTACATAAGTGAACAATTATGACCATCCACAATAAAGACAAAAGGTTTAATCCGTCCGAAATCTTAAATAAAATCAAATTGACTTACACAATCCTCCCTCATATCTAAAAGCTCAAAGGTAGCGAGGAACATGACTGAATAAGTTGCTACAAAAAGTTCAAACATTTTGTTCTTATACCAATCTAGCGCACTTAAACTAATCAGTAGCCAGGAGGGATAACAAACGTTTACACATGAAATCAATTCATATAATTAATCTAAAATTACAGTTTACAATTACTAAAATGTTAAAATAACAATTTTACATCAACCTGAAATATCCGATGAGATTTTGTTATCAACTGACAAAATAACAAAGCCGTCTAATGCGTCCCTATCCCACGCTCATTAGTATCAGCAATTGAGATGGTATTAAATTAAAAAAAAATACAAAATTCGACGACTAGATCCATACGAATCCTTTTAACCCTTTGCAGGATACAAGACATACTAATGCTTGGATCAGTCTCTTCAGACTTATCGGCTTCCCTCATATCTTGATCTTCCAACATTGGTATGTCCAAGAGAAACAAGGCATCTTCAAAGTTAGGCTTTTTGTGAGTAGCCATGCCCAAATCCTTAGATGGCTCATGTTGTCTCGGGGCATCCAAAACATTGTTTGTTTTTGAGAAAGTTGTGTTCCATTTCCTTTTGGGAGGCATGAGTTTTACTTCAAGAATTTTCGGGAATTTAGGCTCATCTTCCGTGACATCCTTATCACTAGACTCTTTGTGGTCATTATTGTGCAAGAGATTGACTTGATGAATGTAGTCTTTGAAGTCAAGGTTCTTCTCAATCCGATAAGCAAAGTCTTGTGCTTCTTCTAGAGTCGAGGGTGATCTAGAGTCGAGGGTGACCTATCTTTGAGAGTAAACAACAGAACTCCTTCCAACGAGTTCAGGTAGTGTTGGAGGACAGCTTCTTCTGAGAAACTAGGCCTGATCTTCTTTAGTAAAAGGTTGAACCTATCATTGAAATCCCTAATGCCCTCACTAGAGGCTTTGCAAATATTAGTGTATTAAGAGTAAAGGGAATCCATGCTTTCTTTTTCACACCAATCTCTTTGGAAGGCTTGTTCAAGATCTTCACGGATTTTAATGCTTTCTTTCGGGAGTCTGTTAATCCATCTCCTCGCACTTCCGATGAGTGAGATCACAAAGAGCCTTAAGAAGACATCAGGGTGTTCTTGTCCGGATTGGTGAAACTGGAAAGCATCACAGAAGTCTGTCCAATGAGAGTTGCCATAGGATTCATCTTCCTCTGAGAACTTAGGTATCCAGGAATCGACCCTCTTGGGTAGATCATGTAACCCCCATTGGGTGTTAGGTAAGCTTAAAGGACCAAAGAGTTCTTTATGAGACCATTTGGGAGCACTTACATGGGTGGCACGATTCATGGAGGTCATAGTAGTAGATGAAGGTATATAATGGAGGTCATAGTAGTAGATGAAGGTATATACTGAAGTCCACTACGAGTCGTCATTAGCTATTTGTGGAGTCGCGAGATGAACTGTTTGAAATCATCAAATACAATGGAAAACACCCTAGTGGAGTCGTGAGGTAATCTTGTGAAATAAGGCTCTGAGGCAAGGCTTACCGAAAAGGTTTGTCTTCTGAGGAGAATTGACTCAGTGTTCCCTGGCAACAGTGCCAAATACAATGGAAAACACCCTAGTGGAGTCATCAGGTAAGCTTTTGAAATAAGGCTCTGAGGCAAGGCTTACCGAAAAGGTTTGTCTTCTAAGGAGAATTGACTGAGTGTTCCCTCGAAACAACGCCAAAATGTTATCACACAGTTTGTATTTTAGGTCACAGGCTACAGGATAATGGACAAACTAGCGTAACAAGAACCTTCCCCACCCAATGTCACCTCGATGGGGATGTTCTTTCTGTTTAGGGAGGTTAGCTCGGGGAAGATGTCCCCGATAACCTGGGGTTTGAAGAGGCAAAGAATGTAAGGCCAAGAGTTAAGGTTTTCCCTCCTCTTAGGTTACCACTAGTATCAGATAATCCGTCTAATCAACCAATAAAGAAGTGAAGTCCCTGTTGAGAACATCTGCTCGGAACAACACAATAACAAACACAATATGTATATTTGCAGGTTATAATTCAAAGGGTTAGTACTTCTTGACTATCTGATTTCATTTAATAAGCAAAATGATAGATAAGATGAGGTCAACGTTCTGCTAAATAACTTATGCAAGATCACCAATTCATCAATATCTATAAAAATGACCAAGCCAATAGTATATTTCAATCAACAAATTGCTCAATAAATTCTTGACGTCATATTTTAATTGCTTGTTTGCTAGTTAGAAGGCTTGCTGCGTCAAGTATGACGTCAGCCTAAGTTAGTGGCGTTAGGGTTAGTTAGGGTTTCAAAAATGAAAGTTTTAAAAGATTATTTTGCAGACTACAAGCTCAATGTTGGAAAAAATACCAGTGCCTTAGGTAAATGGAGTCAAAGTAAGTGCAAAAGGTCCCGGGAGGACTTAAACTTAGAGACTAGAAGGTAGGGTTCCAAGGTGCTACAATGGGAGGGCCCTAGAATCAAAACCCTAAGGGAAGGAGTCTCACTCCAGTGTTGCTTAAGAAAAGCCTCGTGCTCCTTCCTCTTTCTCTAAATACACTTGGCAAAAGGGCTAGCTTCAAAGTATAGATTTAAGGGAGAAAGTGTTGCAGGTGCAAGGCTCTCAAACCCTAGAAGGTTAAAACCCGAGGTGTAGATTCAACTAGGCCTAGGACGTCTCCTCTTTTTAACCTATAACTTCAACGCTAGCTCAGAAAAAGGGAGAAAAGTGTAGCAACGGCTAGGCTATATCTTCCTTCATCAATGGCTAAAACAATTTCTCAATCAAGGGGACATATAGCAATGACCTACTTGTGTGCTTACTACCTAGGGTTTCAAAATTCAACAATATAATAGCAAATGTAATAAATTAAGCTTACAACCATTCACTTAAGAAGTTTTGCATGAAAAATTCACTTACATATCATGAAGAATGCATAATCAAACCCTAGTTGTAAACCTTCCTTGAGAGAAACACCATATATGCCAAGAGAAATCCTCCAAGAAGAGTTGCGCCTCACTTGAAACACCAAAAATACCAAACAAAAGGCTAAAAGATAGTCTCTCACAAGAGAGTGAGTTGTGTTATGTTAAAATGAGGGGAAAATGTCCTCAATATATACCAATCCATAACCTTTTAATTACAAAATAGGTCATTAATATTAATTCATTTAATGTATTTTTCTTTTATTTTTTTTAAGTAAAAAAGACGGTGTTGCCTACTATAGTATATTAACAAAAAGATACAACAGTGCTACAGCCACCAAGTGTGCCGCCATTTTACCAGAAACCAACATCACTTGGGGCTCGTATGTTCCTTCTAGATAAAAACAAAAGATTGTTTCACCATCTATCCTGCCCTAAGGAAACTAGGATAGATGGCCATGCATCGTCTTAAGATGGTTTAAGGCATTACAGAGAGATTTTTTATAATCCTAGACTTGTCTCTGAACAGTAAGAGCTAAAGCAAAAGGGAGCCCCAACATGGCTGGAAGTAAACGGGAAAACCAGACTGAAATTGACTAGATCAAATACCCAGTGGCGTGTCATCCTCGTCCTCTTGTCGCATTCTGACCTACATGAAAAAATCTCGGGCCCACGTTGGGCATTTTTTATTTTCTAGGGCATTGGAGTATGCTTCAAAAAGCATATCCAACCGTTGTCCCATGAGGAGGGTCCTATGTTCCTGGTTTTCCATCTGTCCTTGTAGTTCAAACACTAAATCCAAGTGTGACACATGGAGGAAGGGTGGCGGGGCACCAGTATGTCCATGCATGGCTCGGTTGGGAGCTGGCGCTTGGGTTTCATCACCCTTGCTTGGAGTGACCTTCGTTTCCCTTGTCACTGCCTCGGCTGTAGTAACCACCTATGTGCCTTCGTTGCCCACACCCTTGTCCATGGCTGTTGTGTCTTCATGGTGCTCAATTACAGCACAAGTCCCTTGCAAGACCAAATCCATGTAAGGCACTTCCTCGAAATAACACATTGGGAATTCCTCACAGAGTCCTTCGCTCATGTTTCCTCTTGCTTGAGGTTCCGGGCCAGTCGGAGTGTTTTCTGTGTAAGGCACTTCCTCGACATAACATGTTGGGAATTCATCACCAAGCCTTCCCATCATGCTGCTTCTGGCTTGAGTTTCATGTGTAGTCGGAGTTTTCTCTTCCTGCATAGTGCTTGTGGGCTGCCAATTATCTAAGAGTGAGAGTTGTTATGGAGGGATTTGAGCGCACTCCTCCTTCACAAAGTCATTTACATAAGCCTGGAGTAAGAGACGGGTTGCCTGTGCTCTCTGATGAAGAATGGAGTTGGCCAACGAGAGTGCTCTTTCCAAATGTTGTCTCCTCTGTCGTCGAGCAGTGTGGGTGTACCAAGCCGACCCACGAAGGGGTTTACCTCTCTCCCTAGGCATGGTAGTGAAGGAGTGGGTATCAAACGCACCAAGACTGAGAAAAATCGGAAGGATGCAGAGGAAAATGCACGAGAGCTCACAAATGGCGGAAAGCTGCAGAGAAGGAATGAGCTGAATGTGACCATGCCTCCTCGCTTTCGCAGGCTTGTGGGACAGCGGGACATGGCTCCGCATTAAATCTTCCATAGTAAATGCTTGCAGCGCCCACCCTTTCCCACGAGGGAGAGGTCGCTTACCCGGAGGTCGGTTGTAATGGCTTGCTCTCATCGTTAATGTTGAATAGATGGGGAGTGGTTTGCCGCATTTACTATGAGGTTGGGCATTGTACCAGGTGGCGGTGTTGTGCATTGCGTCACCCCATCCGGGGAATTCATTTAATGTATTCGACGTATGAAATAATATTTTTTAGTATTATTTTAACAATGTATTAATAATCTTTTATGTTATTATTATATTAATACTTTAGAAATGCACTAATTAATATTGTATAAATGTATTACTTAATTAATACATTATATTATTAATGCATTAATTAATTAATACTTTATATTATACATTCATGTAAATTAATACTTTAATTTATACATTATATTAATATAATAATGTATT
>SNQJ01S0078532.1:59916-79104 GCA_010110895.2 Picea sitchensis
ATGAATAGGTAGGCATTTTCCATGTATTATACCATCTACATTTCATGTTTGTTTCCTCATATGCATTTGATTGTTTTATCTCATATGTATACATGTTATGTTTTGTGGGGTGGAAATACCACCCCACCTTTGTTGCTGATATATTTTTCGAGTGTGAGTAGGTTTGCAATTTTATGCCAGAGATGTTGAGGTTCTCATGCGCTCTACGGTGAGCTCATGTCCCCGAGTTGGAGCCAGATGTTATCCCTGATTTCTAGGGATAACTAGGAGATCATGTGTAGAGGCCCACAGGTCCTAGACATGGAGTACCAAGAGTAGGATTGACCTAAGCATGGCCCTGGAGGACCCATCCTTCTTATTCTTCGCCAGATTTGTCCTGTCAGCAGCAGCAACATCTATCACCATCGGCTTGGAATTTCATCAGAGAAGACTCTTGCTATATGAGGTAATCGGTCCAGGTATCATGGTATGTATCATCTTTTATCATTATAACTTTCTTATATATGCATCAGGTTCCTTACATTTTGGACAACTACTTGGATCTTACACTAACCCACTTGACCATTGTTGGGGGGATTAATGGGGTGCCCTAGCAAGCTTGTATCCATGGGTTTTGGTTAGACACCAGCGGGGGATTTGAAAAGCCATCGTCCGCTCCCGCCATACAATCATTTTACATCTTATCTCCCATATATCCATCCCTTTCCCCTAGTCCGGGCATTAGGATGACCTTTGAGGGGTTACACTTTGTTCTATGGGAAGAAGGGGATAAAGGCCCAGGAGGTAAAAGAAACTAGTAAAAGATAAAATCCATAGGGAATAAAACCTAGAGATGCCTCGCCCAGGGATCCCCGAGAAGGCAATAAAAGGTCCCTCGATAAGAAACAAAAGGGACCTAAAGAAAAATAATAAAACAATACCTAACCAAGAGGATGGGAGGTCTCATCACGAGCCGACCCATTATGTTCATAAGTATATAGCGGTATGACATTTCCATTATCTAGTTACCACGCCAGGGCAATGACCTTTGGTTGCATGGCCAAGGGAAAGGGGGTCTCATCACGAGCCAACCTTATCATTTTTGCGAAAATACTAGTGGGTAACACTATCATCTCTAGTCACCATGCCAAGGAAGTGTCCTCTGGTCAGACCTTGAAGTAAAAAGAAAGAAAAAGTAATAAGCAAGAAAAGAATAAGGGCAATAAAGGGGCTTGGAAAAAACTGCATCCATGACAGGTACAGCTCACCTCCTACAAAGGCACCCATGGACAATACCTACCCTTGGTCTTCATTATGAATGGACTTCCTTATACTATATCACTTCATGTACATGGCTTGAATAATCTTCTTCGGAAACTTTCTTCTTCTTATGGATACTGGCCCAATAGGTCATTCTGTTTCTTTCTTCAACTTTGTATAATAGGTCAGTGTAATGTCTTTGAGCCATTAGATGATTTCTAGGGGTTTTATGCATGTATTTGATAAATTTAATGATGAGATATGATTGACATTGCTATGATCCCAAGGACTAATGAGCCCATGGAGGGAGAAGTTTTTGATGTGCAGGACCATACCCGACGGACAGGTACCAGTGGACCAGTACACATGGGGATATGATTAGCTCGGACCTCTATGGGGCTGAACATCCCATCAGATGGTTGCTGGGATGGCAGAGACATGACAACGTATGATGAGCCTTTGCACATGAAGAAAGAAGGAAGTTCCACCCAAGACACTTTGGCTCAACCCGACCTAAGGGGAATCACCCGCTTCAGATGGAACGTTTTCCCCTTGATGGACAGGACGTCACCTAGGAGAGTTGGACATTATCTTGAGCGTGTGGCAGTGTGTTGAGGTTATTGCCACATGTGACAGCTTGGAGGAGCCCTAGAAGGGCTAACGTCTCACTTCTGAATGCTGGATATGCGCAAAAAGGGAAAACGTCTCCCTCAAAAGGGCTTGACATCCCATCTTTTGCCCATTTTATGTCATTTGTCTAGCATTTAATGAAAAAACAATATAAATTTTGTAGTCAGCCTTGTCAGCTATTTTAATGACCTATTTTGTAATTAAAAGGTCATGGATTGGTATATATTGAGGATGTTTTTCCCTCATTTGAACATAACACTACTCACTCTCTTGTGAGAGACTATCTTTTAGCATTTTGTTTGGTATTTTTGGTGTTTCAAGTGAGGCGCAACTCTTTTTGGAGGATTTCTCTTGGCATATATGGTGTTTCTCTCAAGGAAGGTTTACAACTAGGGTTTGCTTATGCATTCTTCATGATATGTAAGTGAAATTTTCACGCAAAACTTCTTAAGTGAATGGTTGTAGTCTTAATTTCTTACATTTTCTATTATATTGCTGAATTTTGAAACCCTAGGTAGCAAGCACACAAGTAGGTCATTGCTATATGTCCCCTTGATTGAGAAATTGTTTTAGCCATTGATGAAGAAAGATATAGCCTAGCCGTTGCTACACTTTTCTCCGTTTTTCTGAGCTAGCATTGAAGTTATTGGTTGAAAAGAGGAGACGTCCTAGGCCTAGTTGAATCTACACCTGGGGTTTTAACCTCCTAGGGTTTGAAAGCCTTGCCCCTGCAACAATTTCTCCCTTAAATCTGTACTTTGAAGCTAGCCGTTTTTCCAAGTGTATTGAGAGAAAGAGGAAGGAGCACGAGGCCTTGCTTAAGCAACACCCGAGTGAGCCTCCCTCCCTTAGGATTTTGATTCTAGGGCCCTGCCATTGAAACACCTTGGAACCCTACCTTGTAGTCTCTAAGTTTAAGTCCTCCCGAGACCTTTTTCCCTTACTTTGACTCCATTTACCCTAAGGCACTAGTATTTTCTCCAACGTTGAGCTTGTAGTGTGCAAAATCATCGTTTAAAAATTTCATTTTTGAAACCCTAACTAACCCTAACGCCACTAACATAGGTTGAGGTCATACTTGATGTGGCAAGCCTTCTAACTAGCAAACAAGCAATCAAAAGATGACGTCAAGCATTTATTGAGAAATTTGTTGATTGAAATATACTATTGGCTTGGTCATTTTTATAGATATTGATGAATTGGTGATCTTGCATAAGTTATTTAGCAAAACGTTGACCTCATCTTATCTATCATTTTGCTTATTAAATGAAGTCAGATAGTCAAGAAGTACTAAACCTTTGAATTATAACCTGCAAATATACATATTGTGTTTGTTATTGTGTTGTTCTGGGTAGGTGTTCTCAACAAGGACTTCACTTCTTTATTGGCCGATTAGCTAGATTATCTGATACTGGTGGTAACCTGAGAGGAGGGAAAACCTTAACTCTTGACCTTACATTCTTTGCCTCTTCAAACCCCAGGTTACCAGGGATGTCTCCCCTGGGCTAACCTCCCTAAACAGAAAGAACATCCCGATCGAGGTGACATTGGGTGGGGAAGGTTCCTGTTACGCCAGTTTGTCCACTATCCTGTAGCCTATGACCTAAAATACAAACTGCGTGATAACAAGCGGCAAAAACATCTCTGAATAGGATTCTAGAACCATGCCAAATGTGTCAAGAAAATAAAAGAAGAGAATATGTAACATGTATGAAATAAAACCAACCCCTTTACTACTAAGAAAAAAACCATCATATTGTATAGTAGCGCAATCTAATTCAGAAATTTCACCTAATTCAAGACATCTAACAAAATTTTTCACTATAGAAGGATCACCATAATTGGCCCTATCAAGTCCACCACCACACAACTCAACAATTACACCTACTTGTTCAACACTAAACTTTGATTCTTCCATCCTAAAAGGAACATTGGCTTTCACAATTCCTTCTTTGTCTACCAAAACTACTAGAAATGTTTCGAAAGACCCATGCATATGATGTACACAAAGATCATGTCCCTCCTTATCTATCAATATATGGTGTACTAACCAACCAAAAATTATTCCATCTCCATTATCTATTGCACTTGCTTTGGATGCCAACCCTTAGCTAGATTATTGCCAATATAATCATAAAAACTGAGTTGGTAGGGAATTTTTTACCAACCTTCAAATACGATCAAATTTTTTGCTAGAACAACATCAACCCGTCGATCTATTTCTTATTGGAATTATATTTGATCCCACTGGTAATGAGTGGGACCAAATAATTTGATCAAAGTAGTTGTAGATCCATACCACATGGTTCTAGAAAAAATCAAAGATACAATAAACATAACAGTAATATTGTTGGATAGGACCATTTCAATATTCCCCATGTGTCATCCTGCATATAAATATTGGGGAGGTCAAACACTTAAGATGGAATAGATGTGATAATATACTCAATATAGATGATGCAATATGATGAGAAGTTATTCCTCCCAAAATAAAGGGAACAGGACCTTCATCTCCCCATGTTGGATCCACTGGTTTTATTTTTCTAGTGAGTCCATAAGGATTAGACACCCATATCCCATGAAAATATAAAAAAAAATTCTAGTGAGTCCATAAAGATTAGACACCCATATCCCATGATAATATAAAAAAATTACATGAAATTATATAAATCTATAATGAGCTAAATAAATCAATTCCAAATATTTTTAGAAAATCTAAACAAAGTTTTCTTGTACATTCATCAAAAAATATTTTGAGATCCTACTATATGAATGCCAAAATGTTGCCAAAAGAAGAAGCCATAAACCATGTTATGTTCAGCAACCACACCTTCATAAGATTAATCACAATTTCTCTAGTGATGTTACATCCACTCCATGAATCATTTATTCTCAAACGAGTCATAAATGGTATAAAAAACATACCTTGTCTCCACGATCAAGAACATGATCAGATGGATACAAAAAAAACTAATTCATACAAAGCCATTGAACTATCCCAACCGAAAAGTAAACCCATATGCATTATATGTTTAAACATTAACCAATAAGGATGATTCAATACAATTATATGAACGTGATACAAAGGAAAACCCATGCAAACACCCAATTTTTTATTAAAAAAGTAGACACTATGCAACATTCTTACATTGAATTGAAAGAGATCTCACTATTAAGCTAGACACATATCATCTCAAAGGTGAACACCTATTCACTTGGACATTGCTAATGATGGAACTCAATCAAAACAATTTCTGTTAGAGAAACAAAGATATTTTGTTGTTTGAATATACCAATACACAATGCGAAAATTCTTCCCATTTTTATTGTTAAAACAGATAAATATAAAAAATAAATAAAAATGAAAACTAATCTCCTTAATCATGCTTTTCTTTGACCATGTATGATATCTCATTTTCTTCCAATTTAAGTAACAAATGGGTTATAGTTTCCAATAAACACATACCATAAGTCCATCTCTTCATTAATATTTATGCTGTACTTATGGATCCCAGAGATTATGTAATTCTTACTCTTAAGTTCTTTCTTTACATAGTAGTGATATTTTTCGTTTCTTTTTTAATCATTGGATTTCTATAGACTTTTACTTAACAATCCATGACATAATCGAAGACATAAAAAATAGACCAAAAATTATCTAGGTTCATAGGTCTTTTCCATTCCATAGAAAGTTTTGGATTTATCTATTTTTAGGATTAATAGTGACTAAATGGATAGAGAGATATTTGAACCCTGGTTACTGATTATCCATAACAATCCTCCCACTTAGCCATATCTCCAAGATGGAAAATTTCTTATTTAACAAAATGAATGGTGAAGTAAAGGTGTATACCATAAATACCAGAATATCAACCGTATAATTAATATTCCAATTATTTACTTCAGTAAAAACCAATCTGCAAATCATATTTTACATTTCCTTTAGAAAAATATTTGTTTTCTAACCTTTCTAACTTGTACAAGGGAGGCCAAAAAATAAAAAATCAGTCTTACAATTCTTTATTTAATTTCAAAGTTAAAATTAACGTTATTTGTAAATGAAAAGAACAAAAGCTATGAAAAATTGAACCTCTATTGTCATCTCTTCATTCCCTCTCCAATTATTTTGAATAAATGTCTTTACATGGATTAGTCCCTTTATTCCTCTCCATTATCAAATTTCATTATCTGGATATTCAGATACATAAATGGACTCTCCATCTATTTTATGTATTATTTTAAAGATATATAATGTATTTAACCAGCATCACAACAATAATAATAATAAATAAAAAAAAAAAAAAAAAAAAAAAAAAAAAAAAAAAAAAAAAAAAAAAGTAATTGATATTCTCAACATTTTATTCATATATTTATGAGTTAATAGAATCAAAGGCTGCAGGAAAAACCAAAAGAGTCTAAAATTTCTAATAAAAGGACCTTAGTTTCTAGTAAGTTTTCTTTATAATTCTAATAGTATTTTTTTAGAGATGATTAGAATTACAAGTTTTATTCCCCAAAATTAGATGTTTCCAAAAAAAAATAGAGTATGTAAAATGGAGATGCTGAATTTAATTTCATTTATACATATTCCTATATTTCCATATTTCTATATGCAAAATAAGTAATTCCATATTTCCATATTATAATTTTCTATTTCCATAGCCACTGCTAGGTATGATTACAGATACTAGAAAATATAATTTTCAGTAGATGCACTGATAAGCTCGAATCGAGGATATTCTTTTGATATGGTACCTACTACAACTACATTATGTCCTCAAAAGGTAGTGGCGGCACTTCGCTTGAATATATAGTCATCATATATATATATATACTACAACAACCACGTTGTGTCGTTAAAAAGTAGTGGCGCGCTGGGAATCTACGGTTATAACCGTGACACGCAGAGATTCGTTGAATTTAAGTCACGAGTGTTGATGATTATGGCTAGTATGCCACATAATTTCTAAATTTGTTCAAACAAATTTTAGTTCAAATGCTACAACATTCTGACATAAAGGAATGATGATCAAAGATCATGATTGTGTAGACTCAGACTCATGTTGTTCATAATGGCTCCATGTTGAATATTTTGTCTAGATACATAATACTTGATCCACGATGATTTAGGAATGCTCACAGAGGTTCCAGGAAAATCCCCTAACAATCACAGGGATTCATAAAGGGTTATAAAAGACATTATTGTTAACATCTTGTCATCATCTTTCCAACAACAGAAGCGGAAACTCAAGCGGAGTTCATTTGCAAAAGTTATGGCCAGGTCAAAGGGGTTCAAGTCAATTAGACCAAAAGTCAACCCTGAAAAGACACATGGAAGGATTAGAGAGAGACACATGATAGGCTCAAAAGTTAACAAGTAGAAGCTCGAAGGTGACACATGGCATCGTATAAGTGACATGATAGCAATTAAGTTGGAAGTCGAACCTCCGAGTGGACGAATGGCATGGCAGATCATTCTAGCAGTTGTTTTTATTTCACTAGAAGCTTTTGTGTTCTGACTTCCATATACCATTACTAGTCTATGGCTTGGAACAAATAGATGTTTAGAGATCAAAGGTAGAGGAAATTTAAACAATTATTTATCTGAGCATGAATGCACAATCATATGGTTTCTAACTACATTGCTAGAGTTTAAAAATTCTAGTGTTGTATTCTAATAGGAAAGTCATTATTACAGGTATGACATGGTACCAATGAATCATGCCACCTAGGTAATGATAGAGAACAATATAGTTGACGAAGTAATAAATCTATGATATGGAAAAATCATGTAAAAAATTAGGCTATTTATGGAAATAAAATACTTATAAAATGAGTTAAACTCCCACACTAGCAAGTTATATTTTTTGTTAATACTTATTTGATAAGTGACAAGGCTGCAATATGTTAGAGAAAATTTAATTTTGTACAATTTATATATATAGAGTAAAATATTAGCAACTAGAAATCTAAATATCTTATGGAATAAAACCAGAAATGCTATGTTAAATTAGTTATATCAAAAACTTGAAAAAATATGTGTAGCACAAGGATAAGACTTCTTCCCGATTTAATTTTGTATTTTTGTTACAAAGTTTAATTTATTAGCAAAAAATATGGCAATGAATGCAAATATAACATTATTACTAGCAACAACCACTTTATAAAAGTGGATGATATACTCTATTTGTATTAGTTTGGAAAAGGGAAAAATGGCACAATGAGTGTATATCAACCACTTTTATAAAGTGGTTTTTTTTTTTTTTTTTTTTTTTTTTTATTTTTATTTGTATTGTTATATCAATATATTAATACATTTTAATTAATACAAAGAATTTAATATATTAAATTTAATATATAATAAAATAAATTAAGATTAATTGATTTATAAATTCTCTTAAAAGTAATGTATAAATGTAACACTATTAATTGATTGGTACATTGATAATGTAATGTATTAATGTATTTTTTTTTTTTTTTTTTTTTTTTTTTTTTTTTTTTTTTTTTTTTTTTTATTTATTAAATATATTAATACATTAAGTACGCATGCATAAATGTAACATTAATAATATATAATAAACATTTATAAATTAAAGGTATTAATTTACATTAATGTGTGTAACATATTAAATGATTAACATGTAAATGATTGATAGATTAATATTATGAAGTAAATTTATTAATTAATGCATTGATAAAATGTAACAATAGACTAATAAATTAATACATTAAATGTATCAATAAATACATTAAAGTGCATTAAAAACAAATTAGAGTTTTATTACCCAGCGATAAAGTGTGCATTATTCAAATTATGGCCTGTGTGCTGATAGAGCTATGTTAATACATTAACAATAGATTATTACATTCTTATGTATATAAGAGTTAAAGTATTAATACATTAATACATTAATACATTTATTTGAAAATGATTGTGGTTGATTATGGTGGACCTTGATTATGGTTTCTTGTGATCAAGAATATGAATACCATTGATGAATATTCTAATAGATTAATTAATTCATTCATTAATGCATTTTTAATAGATACATAGCTTAAATGTAATACATTTATTATATTAATATAATGTATAGAGTTAGAGTATTAATTAATTAGTAAATTAATAATATAATGTATTAATTAAATGTCACATTTATGCAATAATGAACAGTGCATTTTTAAAGTATTAATATAATAATAACATAAAAGATTAATAATACATTGTTAAAATAAAAAAAATGTTGTTTCATGTAGATACATTCAAATGAATTCCCGGATAAATTGGCCTGTAATGCAACAGCCTGCTGGTACAATCTCCAACCCTCATATTAAATGCAGTGAATGCTCCCCATCTATTCAGCAGTAGCAGTGGGAGCAAAATACATTCTGTTGACCTCTAGGTGCTGACCTCTCCCTCTCTCATGGCCATGGGAAAGGCCTGGCCCTGCAAGAATTTACTATGGAATATTTAATGTGGAGCCATGTCCCGCTGTCGCACAAGCCTGTGAAAGCGAGGAGGCATGGACACATTCAACTCATTCCTTCTCTGCGGCTTTCTGTCATTTGTGAGCTCTCGTGCGTTTTTCCTCTGCATCCTTCCGATTTTTTCTGAGCCTTGGTGCATTTGATACCCACTCCTTCACTATGATTCCTAGGGAGTGAGGTAAACCCCTTCGTGGGTCGGCTTGGTGCACCCACACTAGTCAACGATAGATGAGACAACATTTGGAAAGAGAACTCTCATTGGCCAACTCCATTCTTAGTTAGAACTGCGAAACCCGTCTCGCGCCGGGCTTATGTAAATGACTGTGAAGGGAGGCATGCTCCGGATCCCTCTATATAACAGCTCACTCGGATGGTGGCCCACAAATACATGGAAGAAAACTCCGACTACACATGGGGAGACTCAAACTGACTGACATGATGGGAGAAACTCAGGATGAAATCCCAACCTGTTATGTTGAGGAAGTGCTTTACGGAAAACACTACGACTGCCCCGGAACCTCTAGCAAGAGGAAGAATGAGGGGAGGACTTTGTAAGGAATTCCCAATGTGTTATTTCGAGGAAGTGCCTTACATGGATTTGGTCTTGCAAGGGGCTTGTGTTGTAATTGAGCACCATGAAGACATAGTAGCCATGGACAAGGGTGAGGGCAGCGTAGACACAGAGGTGGTTATTCCAGGCGAGGCAGCTATGAGGGAAGCAAAGGTCACTTCGGGCGAGGGTGACGAAACCCCGGCGCCAACTCCCAACCAAACCATGCATGTACATCACAGTTCCCCTCCACCCTTCCTCCATGTGTCACACTTGGATTTAGTGTTTGAACTTCGAGAATAGATGGAAAACCAGGAGCATAGGACCATCCTCATGGGACAACGGTTAGATATGCTTTTTGAAGCATACTCCAATGCACTGGCAAATAAAAAATTCCCAATGTGGGCCGAGGAGTTTGTCATGTAGGTCAATGGCCTTGACAAGGGCCGAGGATAGCCGAGGCCATTGGGTGTGATCTTGTCAATTTCAGTCTGGTTTTCTGTTTTACTTCTAGCCATGTTGGGGCTCCTTTTTGCTATAGTTTTTATGGTTCAGGCTTATAAAAACGCTCTCTGTAATGCCTTAAACAATCTTAATTCGATGCATGGCCATCTATCCTAGTTTCAGCCGAATGCAGGGGCCGGATGGTTAAACAATCTTCGTTTTATCTAGAAGGAACATATAGGCCCCAAGTGATGTTGGTTTTACGGTAAAGCGTGACACATGGTACATAGCATTATTTATCTTTTTGTTAATATAATATAGAAGACAACACCATCTTTATTACATGAAAAATAAAAGATGTCATCCATTCGATGAATTAATAAATGGAAATTAATAAAATATTACTATATTACTATTTAATGTAATAATTATAAGTTTTCTTAGTCAACCTTGTTGGTTGTTTTAATGACCTATTTTGTAATTAAAGGTCATGGATTGAGTATATTGAGGACGTTTTTCCTCATTTGAACATACCACAACTCACTCTTGAAGTTATCTTTACTGCTTTGTTTGAGTATTTTTGAGTGTTCCAAATTGAGGCTGCTTCTTGGAGGATTTCTCTTGGCATATATGAGTCTTTCTCTCTCAGGAAGGTTTACAAGTAAGTTTGATTATTCATTCTTCATGATATGTTAGTGATTTTTCATGAAAAACCGTGGCTTGAATGGTTGTAGGCTTAATTTCTTACATTTGCTATTATATTGCTGGATTTGGAGCCCTAGGTCATGAAGCACACAAGTAGGTCATTGCTATATGTCCCTTGATTGAGAATTTTTGGCCATTGATGAAAGGAAGAAGATATAGCCTAGCCGTTGCTATAATTTTGTCCTTTTCTGAGCTAAGCGTTGAAGTTATAAGTTGAAGAGGAGGCGTCCTAGGCCTAGTTGAATCTACACCTTGGGTTTTAACCAACTAGGGTTTGAAAGCCTTGCACAACACTTTCTCCCATAAATATATTTTGAAACCGGTCATCTTGCCAAAGTGTATTTAAGAGGGAGGAGCATGAGGCTTTTCTTAAGCAACACTTAGAGTGAGCCTCCTTCCCTTAGGGTTTTGATTGTAGGTCCGTGCCATTTTGTATGGAACCTTACCTTCTAGTCTCTAAGTTTAAAGTCCTCGGACCTTTTTGCCCTTACTTTGACTCCATTTACCGTAAGGCACTGATATTCTTTCCAGCGTTGGAAGCTTGTAGTGTGCAAAATCATCTTTTAAAACTTTCATTTTGAAGCCCTAACTAACCCTAAGCATCAATAACTAGGATGGCGTCATACTTGGCCAGTAGCAAACTATCTAACTAGAAAACAAGCAATTCAAAGATGGCGTCAAGCATTTATTGAGCAATTTGTTGATTGAAAACACTGTTGGCTTAGTCATTTTGTAGATATTGATGAGTTGGTGATCTTGCATAAGTTATTTAGCAAAACGTTGACCTCAATCTATCTATTACATTGCTTATTAAATGAAATAAGATAATTAAAAAGTACTAACCCTTTGAAATTTATAACCTACAAATATACATATTGTGTTTGTTATTGTGTTACATTACGAAGTGAGGTGTTTTCAGTAGGGACTTCACTTCTTTATTAGTTGATTAGCCATATTATCGATCTTGGTAGTAGCTTTGAGGAGGGAGGAAAACCTTAACTCTTGACCTTACATTCTTTACCTCTTAGGCCCAGGTTGCAGGATGTCTCCCACAGATAAACCTCTCTAAACAGAAGAACCTCCCCATCGAGGTGACATTGGAGTGTGAAGGTTCTATTGCGCTAGTTTGTCCACTATCCTGTAGCTGTGACCTAAAATACAAACTAAGCGATAACAAACAGCAAAAGCATCCTACGAATAGGATTCTAGAGACCATGCCAAATGTAATGTTCGAAGGAAATAAAATAAGAAGAATATGTAAGCATGTATGAGAGAAAAGCTAGAAAAAAACATCCATATTTTATAAGATTCGCCAATCTAATTCAAATTTCACCTAATTCAAGACATCTAACACAATTTTTCACTATAGAAGGATCACCATAATTGGCCCTATCAAGTCCACCACCATATAACTCAACAATTACACCTACTTGTTCAACACTATACTTTGATTCTGCCATCCTAAAAGGAACATCGGCTTTCAGAATTCCTTCTTTGTCTACCAAAACTACTAGAAATGTTTCGAAAAACACATGCATATGATGTACACAAAGATCATGTCCCTCCTTATCTATCAATATATGGTGTACTAACCAACCAAAAATTATTCCATATCCATTATCTATTGCACTTGCTTTGGATGCCAACCCTTAGCTAGATTAGTCCCAATATAATCATAAAAAGTGAGTTGGTAGGGAATTTTTTACCAACCTTCAAATAAGATCAAATTTTTTGCTAGAACAACATCAGCCCATCGATCTATTTCTTATTGGAATTACATTTTATCCCTTTAGTATTAGGTAGGACCAAATAATTTGATCAAAGTAGTTGTAGATCCATACCACATGGTTCTGGAAAAAATCAAAGATACAAAACATATGATAATATTGGATATGACCATTTTCAATATTCCACAGGTAAACAATAATCCTCCATATAAATATTGGGGAGGTCAAACACTTAAGATGGAATACATGTGATAATATACTCAATATAGATGATGCAATATGATGAGAAGTTATTCCTCCCAAAATAAAGGGAACAAACCTTCATCTCCCCATGTTGGATCCTTTGGTTTTATTTTTCCTAGTGAGTCATAAAGAGTTAGACACCCATATCCCATGAAAATATAAAAAAATTCTAGTGAGTCCATAAATATTAGACACCCATATCCCATGAAAATATAAAAATTACATGAAGTAAAAACCTAAATAAGGCTAAATAAATCAATTCCAAATATTTTTAGAAAATCTAAACAAAGTTTTCCTATACATTCATCACAAAATATTTGAGATCCTGCTATATAGAATGTCAAAATGTTGCCAAAGAAATCCATAAACCATGTTATGTTCACCAACCACACCTCCATAAGATTAATAACAATTTCTCTAGTGATGTTACGTACACTCCAT
The DNA here is from genome assembly GCA_010110895.2 of Picea sitchensis. Taxonomy (NCBI): domain Eukaryota; kingdom Viridiplantae; phylum Streptophyta; class Pinopsida; order Pinales; family Pinaceae; genus Picea; species Picea sitchensis. The sequence goes on from SNQJ01S0078532.1 coordinate 73,381, forward strand.
GAATCATTTATTCTCAAGCGAGTCATAAATGGTATAAAAAACATACCTTGTCTCCACAATCAGAGGCTCCTTGATCAAATGGACTAAAAAAAAACTAATAATTCATAAAAGCCATTTAGACTATCCCAACTGAAAAGTAGACCCGTATGCATTATATGTATAAAAATTAACCAATAAGGATGATTCAATACAATTATATGAACGTGATACAAAGGAAAACCCATTACCAAATCTTGGTAGCAAATAAGTGGGCTTGATTGTGCAGGAAAAATCGAGGAGTTAGTGCTTGAGGCTAGAAACGTCTTGGGATGGGTGACCGCACAGGAAGTCCCAGTGTTAGGGTGCAAAATTGAAGTGATGATGATTGATGCTATGCGATTCATTTTAAATTGGTTTTCAATCCCATTTCTTCACCTGTATGAGCATCACCCGATGCAAGTAGGTGCTAAGTGGACTATTCAAATCACCTGGGAAGTCCTGGTTACTGGTTGCAAGCCCCAGAAGTGATGATTTCTATGCGATTCATTTCGTTGGGATTGAAGCCAACGAAATAATATCTAATATCTTGCTTACTGCGGAAGCCCTATATGCTTAAATAATAAGGAGTTAAAGGGGCTCTAAGTAGGTGGTTCATAAGGCCTCAATGCTAAGGTTTTGCAAATGGGGTAGCAAGCTGGTAGGCTTGATTGTACAGGAAAACTCCTGATTAAGTGTGCTTGGTGAGAGGCGTCTTTGGGATTGGTGACCACACAGGAAGTCCTGGTTGCCGAGGTGCAAGCCATATGAAGTGATGATTGATTCTATCACGATTCGTTTGTTGGTTTCAATCCCATTTCTTAACCCCTGTGAGGATCACTCGATGCAATGAGTGCTAAAGTGGACTTTTCAAATCATGAGAATTATTAGTGAGTTATGACTAATACTCATGAATATAGGTCATAGATTAATGAAACACTCATGATTAATCCCAAAAATAATATCTATTATCTTGCACTATGGAAGCCCCTATATAAAATAATAAGAGGAGTTAAGGGCTCTAGAGTTAGAGTAGTTCATAAGGCACAATACTTGCTAAGGTTTTCGGTAATTGCCCTAGCAAGCTAAGTGGGCTTGATTGTAGGAAAAACTCCATAGTTAAAAGCTTGAGCCGGAAGCGTCTTGGGATGGAGTGACCACACAGGAAGTCACAGTTAGGTGCAAGCCCGAAAGTGATGATTGATGCTATCACGATCATTTCATTGGTTTCAATCCCATTTCTTCACCCTTGAGAGCATCCCTTGATGCAATGAGTGCTAAGTGGACTATTCAAATCATGAGAATTATTGAGTGGTGAGTTGTGACTAATACTCATAGATATCGGTCATAGATTAATGAATTACCTCAGCGAGTTAATCCAAAATAATATCTAATATCTTGCAACTGCGAAATCTCCTATATTCTTAAATAATAAGAGTTAAGGAAGCTCTAAATTAGAGTAATTCTGGGTACAATGCACTAAGGTTTTGCAAATGGGGTAGCAAGCTAAGTGGAGTTGACTTTAGGAAAAACTCCCGGTTAAAGCGGCAGCAGGCTAGAGGTGTCTTTGGATGGGTGACCACCTGTGAAGTCCTGGTTACTAGGTGCAAAGCCCAGGAGTGATGATTGATGCTATCGATTCAATTTAGTTGGTTTCAATCCCATTTCTTCCACTTACAATAGACATCACCGTCGATAGGTGCTAAGTGGACTATTCAAATCCTTAGAAATTATTGGTCAGTTGTGACTAATACTCATGAATATAGGTCATGGGTGTGGCACTCATGATTAATCCCAAAAATAATATCTATTATCTTACACTGCGAAAGCCCCTATATGGCAAATAATGAGAGTGAAGGGAGCTCTAATTAGGTAGTTCATAAGGCTGTAATACTTGCTAAGGTTTTGCAAATGCAGTAGCAAGCTAAGTGGGCTTGATTGTAGGAAAAAATCCACAGTTAAAAGCTGGCATGAAACCCAGTATCTTGGGATAGGTGACCACACAGGAAGTCACGGTGCCGGGTACAAACACGGAAGTGATGATTGATGCTATCACGATTCATTTCGTTGGTTTTCAATCCCATTTCTTCACCCTGTAAGGCATCACCCGTCTGATGAGTGTAAAGTGGACTATTCAAATCATGAGAATTATTAATTAGTTGAGACTAATACTCATGAATATAGGTCATAGATTAATGACTTACACTCATGATTAATCCCAAAAATAATATCTAATATCTTGCCTTGCGGAAATCCCTGTAATAGCATATAATAAGAGTTAAGGGAGCTCTAAGTGAATATTCATAAGGTACAATACTTGCTAAGGTTTTGCAAATGGGGTAGCAAGCTAAGTGAACTTTATTGTAGGAAAAAACTCCCGCGATATAAAAGCTGGCAGCAGGCGAGCGTCCTTGGGATGGGTGACCACACAGGAATTCACAGTTAGGGTTTCAAGCCCGGGAAGTGATGATTGATGCTATGTGTTTCATTTCGTTGGTTTCAATCCATTTCTTCACCCCTATGAGAATCAACCAATGCAATGAGTGCTGGTAATTTCTGAAATCGCTAATTGATAGTGATGAGTGACTAATACTCATGAATATAGATCATAGATTAATGACTATCACGATTAATCCAAAAATAATATCTAATATCTTGCAACGTAAAGCCCCTATATGCTTAAATAATGAGAGTTAAGGGAGCTCTAACTAAATATTTCATAAGGCACAAAAATTAATAAGGTTTTACAAATGGGGAGAAGGATAAGTGGTCTTGATTGTGGGAAAAAAATCCACAATTAAGCACGCTTGAGCCAAAGGCGTCTTGGGATAGGTGACCACTTGGGAAGTCCACGGTTGCGGAGTGCAAGCCGATGATGATTTATGCTCGATTCATTTAGATTGGACAGTATTTTCTTTACAGCTGTGAGGCATCCACTGATGCAATGATTAACTAAGTGGACTATTCAAATCATGAGAATTATTGAATTCGGGTTAGGCTAATACTCATATGAAGAATATGGAGTCATAGATTAATGACACACTCATGATTAATCCAAAATAATATCTAATATCTTGCAGCCCTAATGCTTCACCCAATTTTTTTATTAAAAAAGTAGACATTATGCAACATTCTCACATTGAATTGAAAGAGATCTCACTATTAAGCTAGACACATATCATCTCAAAGGTGAACATCTATTCACATGGACATTGCTAATGATGGAACTCAATCAAAACAATTTCTTTCAGAGAAGCAAAGATATTCTAGACACATATCATCTCAAAGGTGAACATCTATTCACTTGGACATTGCTAATGATGGAACTCAATCAAAACAATTTCTTTTAGAGAAGCAAAGATATTTTGTTGTTTGAATATACCAATACACAATGCGAAAATTCTTCCCATTTTTATTGTTAAAACAGATAAATATAAAAAATAAATAAAAATTAAAACTAATCTCCTTAATCATCCTTTTGTTCGACCATGTATGATATCTCATTTGCTTCGAATTTATGTACCAAATGGGTTATACTTTCCAATAAACACATACCATAAGTCCATCTCTTCATTAATATTTATGTTGTACTTATGGATCCCAGAGATTATGTAATTCTTACTCTTAAGTTCTTTCTTTACATAGTAGTGATATTTTTCGTTTCTTTTTTAATCATTGGATTTCTATAGACTTTTACTGAACAATTCATGACATAATCGAAGACATAAAAAATAGACCAAAAATTATCTAGGTTAATGGGTCTTTTCCATTCCATATAAAGTTTTGGATTTATCTATTTTTAGGATTAATAGTGACTAAATGGATAGAGAGATATTTGAACCCTGGTTATTGATTATCCATTAACAATCCTCCCACTTAGCCATGTCTCCAAGATGGAAAAGTTCATATTTAACAAACCAAATGGTGAAGTAAAAGGTGTATACTATAGCATGTACAAATTGTATCAGCAATATAATTAATATTCCAATTATTTACTTCGATAAAAACCAATAATCATATTTTACATTTCCTTTAGAAAAAATATTTTTTTTTTCTAACCTTTCTAGCCTGGCCACAAGGGAGGCCAAGAAAATAAAAAAATCACATACAATTCTTTATTTAATTTCAAAATTAAAATAGTTGTTGTAAATGAAAAAAAAAAAAAACTATGAAAAATTGAACCTCTATTGTCACCTCTTCATTCCCTCTCCAATTATTTTGAATAAATGACTTTACATGGATTAGTCCATTTATTCCTCTCCAGTATCAAATTTCATTATCTGGATATTGAGATACATAAATGGACTCTCCATTTATTTTATGTATTATTTTAAAGATATATAAATGTACTCTCCATCTATTTTATGTATTATTGTAAAGATATAGGTTGTTGAAGGTTATAGGTTTCTGATCAAATATACATATATAAAGAAGAAGAAAAGAAGAAGAAGAAGAAAAACCAAAAGAGTCTAAAAATTTCAAACAAAAGGACCTTAGTTTCTAGTAAGTTTTCTTTATAATTCTAATAGTATTTTTGAGAGATGATTAGAATTACAAGTTTTATTCCCCAAAATTGTATATGTTCCAAAAAAAATAGGTATGTAAATAGAATGCACAATTTAATTTCATTGTCTATATTATAATTTTTTATTTCCATATTCAATCAAATAACCTACCCAAGACGAAACTTTACTTTATAGGTTTTCATTGTCCATATTATAATTTTCTATTTCCCTATTGAGTCAAATAAACTACCCAAGACAAAACTTTACTCTATTATAATGATCTATTTCCATATTCAATCAAATAACCTACCCAAGACAAAACTTTACTCTCTAACCTATAGAAGACGAAAGTGTACTCTCAGATGAGACGACTCTAGACATGAATACTGATCGATAAAAGGAACAATGGAACAATGGCTATAACATGGTAGTATTTTACCATGAGATATCTACAATCGCCATGTTATATTGTCGACTGATTGTATAACCAATTAATGGTGGTACTTATAATTATAATTAATGAATGTTTTGTTTAGTTATTTTGAATTTGGTAATATAGATTTGTAGGAAATAACAATTTTTCATTGTTTAAATTGCATTTTTAAAATTAGAAATAAATTCAACATATTGAAAAACTTCAAATAACGATTTCTTCTTGAATTTTAACCAAAATTAAACAAGAAAAGTTATATCCATATCAAAATAAAACAAAACAAAAATTCAAAATAAAACAAAAACTTTAAAGAGTTACACTAAGCCAATACTAAATGCAAAAGGGAAAAAATCAAACAGAATGTTTGGAGCATGACATGCTTAGATTCCCTAGATATATTTATTTCTATAAAAGTTCCGGAAGCGATAGTTTCCTTTTGTTTGTTTTCTATATATGAATATATATATATATGGGTGTAGTGGTTCAAAGGGTTTTTAAAGTGTTCTCTACAAACATAGTTGTTGATCTTAAATAGATAAATATTAACTGAGACAGAAAATCTTTCGGTTCTTATATGAAGTATACTTCAAGATCTTTTGGTTCTTATCTGAAATACTTCTTTTCCACTTTTTTTTTTTGAAGATCAAGTATCAGTGCCTCAGACCATGAAAGGTCATCGAGACAGAGGGGCCACTCGTATTGTTGTAGCAAGAATCTGATCTCTTAGTAATCATCAAACCCATTACCTAATGAATTAATATGACAATCAGA
>SNQJ01S0078534.1:18990-36155 GCA_010110895.2 Picea sitchensis
GGTCAAGATACCAACCTTCTCCATGAAACTTTCATGTCCACTAGCCTCTATCGGCGCATAACAAATGTCTACAACTCGAGAATCTATCAGATTCAGATGAATTTTAACTCTATCCATCTGCCCTCTTCTAGATACTCTCTACTATAGGGCTTTAAGGTCTATCCCCTCTAACAAATTCACTTATAGGTACCTCTTGTCGAGACATTGCTACAAAACTACCATGATTGACGAGGTTGCTAGTCAAGGATGATATTAATAATTGTATCTGAAAGATGCCTTCTATGAACACATGATGTTGAGAAGGGGGTTATAACTTTTCCTAGAAGGACGAGGACCTAGGAATGGGTCACCCATGACCCACAACGTTTAATTTACCAATGTCAAAGTAGCTGACATGGTGACCTAATATAAACTCAAACCATAATTTCCTAAGAAAATATACAAGAAACTCCATATTATTGTGGGGAGGTTTGTCAAACACCATAAACCACCTATCCATCCAATTATCATCAAATTTTTGATGGATGCACCAATCGACACAAATTCATATGTTTGTGGCTAATGGATGTAGTATGCTTCTAGGATCAATGAACAATAAAATCAATTCTTGTTTTTTAATGTTCAATTTTCTCACTTGGTTTTTATATACGTTTTTTCTCTGATACTCAAACATCCCATCCCTATAATAAAAAATAATTTTTAATTTCACTTGGTTAATTTCAAAGGAGAATACAATGGTGTTCAATGAAGTAGCTAATGACAATAAGGTGGGATTTCTAGTACTACTTTGACAATAGATCTAAGACACTTCAGCCCTCATCATTTTTTCTGTCTACATTTGTTTATTGTGGGTTTGGGTTTGGTGTGTCTCACTATGGTTATGTTTCATTTTGGTTGTCTCTAGGTTCCATGTTAACTATTGTGCTACAAAATCCCTAGGTTTCAATTGGCTCAATGACCTAGAAATTTCATTACCAAATCCCTAAGTTTTATTTGGCTCAATGAACTTACAAAAGCACATCATGAAATAAGGGTTATGAACCCCTTTAATCTCACCCAATAAGAATGCACACATATTCCTAAAAATGCATGTGTGTTCTAATCTCATAATAATTCTAATGGAAAATCGTTTATTTAAACAAGTGTAATAGTAAGTCCAATTAGAATTTTTCAAGAACACATCAGTTATGTTGATAAATTCATTTTAGAAATTTTGGGAAACACATAAGTTATGTTGATAAATTCATTTTTAATAGAAATTTATTTGCTACACCCATTTTTTTTATTTGATTAATAATGGTGATTAGGACCAACCATTATCTAAGGGTGGAATCCACTCTTTTAAATTAAAGCATGTAATAGTCATTACAAAACTCGTTTACCAAATACTTATGCATTGAGTCAAGCCACATAATATAAATTTCTTTGTTTTTCTTCACCAATTTAATTGCATTACTTATATGTTTGATTGTGTGACTGAAATTGTGATTCTGGTTATCATAAATACACAAATGATGTGTATCTTGGAAGAACTCCTATAGAAGTCTACTATTGCAATAATTTTTTATTTGAGATTTCAATACTAACCCTTAACAATGATGAGTCAAACTAATTCATGTTAAAATACCTATAATTTAAATTTTATATTCTTTAAATTCTTAATTTAACAAATTTTATTGGATTTAAAATTTATTGTGCATAACAAATGTACCTTGTTAAAAAATAACAATAAATCAAAATGTAATTTGTTAAAAGTATTTTTAAATTTATATGTATATAAACTATAAATTTTTAACACTTTTAAAAATATTCCAAAAAATCCTTACGTGTGCGATCAATTCAAGATTAAGATAAACTGGATATATAGGATATGGATCGCCACATTACTCAAACATGTTACCTTTATCAATACTTGATCTGGATGAGAGAGTGCGCTTCATTTCTACTAGTTGGCCAAGGAAGGGGTATGCCCTTTCTATGGCTGAATTCCTCCCTGTTTAGATCTAGAACCATCTCTACCATCAACTGAGGGAAATTTCCCTGCACTATATCAACTGTCATCCACTTGTCATGTTTCTTGAGTTTGACATTTTTTCCCAACCAGGTATGAAACATGATGTTGTTTGGCACGATCCGGTGTTACTTCTAAGCAAGTTGTGACTAGAGTGTGATTTTGTGATCAATTATGAACACCACTATGGTCAACATGTTTTTCTCGGTGTTGATGTGTTGATCCGTATGTAGTCAAACTGAGAGGCATCTCTGTGGGTGCCATAGACCGGAATCCAAGACAAACCTATAAATGTAAGAAGTCAGTGGAAGAGAGCATGGCCCTGTTATAAGGGAACCACTTCTTCAAATCGGGAGGGTATCAGAGTATTAAGTCACCAAGTGACCTCCCTGTTTATGCGTCGCTCCAATATTAAACTGAGAGACAATCTAGGTTAAGGGATAGTAATATTTAATTGTGTCTTGGGTGAGGGAATGGAAAGAGGTAACTAGAGGATGTTCAATAATCTCTTGGAAAATCGGTCGAGATGATGCATCATTGGGTAATGATGTGTCATGAAAGAAATTGAGGGATGGAGAAAGGGATCGAAAGGGTGGGAGCCTTGAGGGAGATTGAAAGACATTGGAAAATTCTGAGAGGAGAAGGAGTATTGTGGAAGGTGTTGGATTAGTGAGGTTTTCGAGCTCAACATGGTGGGTCAAAAATAGAGAAACATTGTTGGTATTGATAACATGGTTAATGGTTGTGGTATCATTTTGTGGTAGTGGTGAAGTGATAGACTATGAAGTAAGTACATATGTGCATCTAGCCTGTTTAAGGTGGTACTAATGAGTCTTGGCGTGATACACCGCTTGTCGATATTGTTGGTAAGGAAGACCGAGAAGGAGATCAACACAATCTAATAGTGACATGTCGCAAATAAAAGTGTCATGAAAAGGACCAATGTCGAAAGTGACAACACAACACTGAGCAATAGTAATGCGAGAATTTCCCTTCTATACCCATCCAAGCTGAGATAAATCGGGGTGTGGGGTGTTGGGGAGTTGCAAATGTTCCACTAAGTATTTTGATATCATATTCTTTTGATTTCCATTGTCGAGAATGAGAGTGGTGAGTTCATTTTTAATTTGGAAGTTGTGAGTGAATAGGGGAATGTTAGTGCGACCTAGTTCTGGTGTAGTCATGAGATTGAGGGATGGGTCGACTTCCGTGTGCTTAGTGAGCTAGATGACTTTTGGTTTCTTGGGAAAATTACTGGGTGTGACCTCTATAAAAAAGGTTTGATGGGAGTGGATATTTTTAATGGCTCGTTAGTCGGGAGAGTTATGGGAGTTGGTCTTTTGAAAATTACACCAAACTACATTTTTCGTCATCGACGAGGAAGAAGGATAAGGTTGAGAATGAGAAGGAGGTGGGTTGTCATCCTGGTTTCAATTTGAAGGATATCAGATCTGAGGGACTACCTTACATTCTACGATGAAGACTCGTAAGAAATCCTTGTCCAGAGAAGCACTGTCAAAAAGATCTACCTCCCTCTTGAGAGGTAACAATAAACCAAAATTGAACTTAATTATTAATACCTCACGTGGTTCGCTGACATGTAGTTGGATGTGCAGCTTGCAGAAGATGTAAATGTATCAATGAACTAACTAGGTGGAAAGTTGGTGGATTTTCAACCACTTGGAAATAATATTCTGAAGATATCCTAGAGGGTAGAATATTTCTCGCAATGTCTGACAGAACGCACCCCAAGAATCAATACTTCGATTTGTCGGAGAAGGCGGGGTACCGAGCTCTACGATCAATTATGATATTTCCAATTGTGTTTCCCACCAAACTTGTGCAATTCAATTGAGTTGAAGGTTGGCTACCTACAATTTGGTGGCCTCTTCCATATCAGTTGAAGTCTTGAAGTAAGTGGAGAGGCTATAGATCCACGAATCGAACATCTCTCCATTCATTTGGCTGGCGAACTTAGGTAATTGAAAATAGGTGTCCAGCTACATGGTCGCTGGAGGTGATCACTATTGTAGTTGAATCAGTTCTTGGAGAGCCAGCTCCAAGTATTCAACTGTAGTTGATGTGGATGTGTCAGATTCCTCATTGGAGGCCTCTCGTCAAGGCAACATGTTCGTAAGACACTAAATAGACCTTGACGAGGGTGTGAGATGAACCCTGAGAAGGGTGCACTTATGCACCAATAAAAAGGCACATAAGACCCTAACAAAGGGTGATTGAGACACTCTGAGAAACAGCATGAGGACAGAGTGGAAGACCCAGAAAAATACTTCTTCTTTTTTTAATCTGTTGGATGAAGTTTTGTTTTTCCTCCTTTGTGTGCAGAAAATTCCCCTAAGGAAATAAATTGCTCTGATACTAATGGATCTAGGTGAGAGAGTGCACTCAATAAGAAATAGTTTTCTTTATGGAGGTTGCAACACTAGAATTGATAGAAGGGAGAATTGATCTAAGGGAGAGGGCATAACTCTTTTTTGAGAGAGAGACACCTTCAATATGAATTGTTCTGAGTCGAAGGAGATATGTGCATATCATTCTCCAACTCATCCTCCTTTAAAAATGACACCCTAACCTTACATTCACTCTACCAGGAAACAAAGGGTGCATTAATTATCAACGCATAGCAGAATAGAGATGCACACCAGTTCCTTTGGTGCACACTCTCTCAATAATCATACAGAAATAGTAAAATGAGTTTACATGCACAAGAAATAAAGAGACAAGATTCATCAAAAACTTCATCAATCAAGTTAGAGGACGATATCTCCTTTTAATCAATCAAAGAGAATTAATACACCAGTAATTGCCGCTTTGATTTTTTGCATTTTTGTGCACATTCAGACTGGCAAGAGAAATTTACAACAGAAATTATCGACACAACCTCACTAATTATTATCTTAGACGTCGCCATTTTTAATGTAGAATGGAGAATGATTTATTACAAATAAGGGACTCACTAATGCTGAAAAAGATCAGAAATTAATATAGTACATTATTTTAGAACACCTTGTTTCCTGGACTGGCCTTGTCAGATTACGTTAGAAGTTTCTACTAGTTGGCCAAGGAAGGGGGACGCCCTTCCTGGAAGCCCGATTCCTCCTTGTTTAGATCTGAAATCATCCCTGGTTCATCCATCAAGCGAAATTTCGTTGCACTGTCACAACTGTTATCCACTTGTCCTGTCTCTGGAGTTTGGCATTGTTTACTAGCCAGGTATGAAACATGATGTTTCTTGGCACGATACGGTGTTACTTGCAAGGAAGTTACGACAAGAGTGTGTTTCTTTGATAAATTATGAATGCTACTATGGTCAACCTATTATTCTCTATGTTGATTCATTCATCTCGAAGTAGTCAAAATGAGAGGCATATTTGTGGGCGTGACAAAAGGAAATCCAAGACAGACCACGAAAGGTAAGAATTTAGTGGAAGAGTGTGTGGCCCTGCTTTAAGGGTGCCACTTCTGCAAATACAACATCAGGAGGGTCTCAGACTGGTAAGTCACTTGGTGACCTCCTTGTTTGCAGATCGCTCCAACAGAAAATTGAGAGGCAATCTAGGGTAAGGGATATAGATATTTAATTGTGGCTTGGGAGAAAGAATGGTAAGAAGTAACTAGAGGACGTTCAATTGTGTCTTTGGTAACCAATTGAGATGATGGATCATTTGGTAATGATGCATCATGAATGATATCGAGGGATGGAGAAAGGGCTCGAGAGGGTGGGAACCTTGACAGAGACATAGAGACATTTGAAAATTTTGGGAGGAGAGAGAGTATTGTGGGAGGCGTTGGATTAGTAAGGCTTTTGGTCTCAACATGGTGGGTCAAACACAGAGAGACATTATTTTTATTGATAACATGGTGAGTGGTTGTGGTATTGATTCGCAACAGTGGTGAAGTGATAGAATATGAAGTAAGTACATATGTGTGCCTAGCCTCTTTAAGGTGGCACTGAGGAGTCTTGGTGTGATACACCCCTTGTCAGTTTTGTTTGTAAGGAAGACCAAGAAAGAGATCAACACAATCTAATGGTAACATGTCATAGATCATAGTGTCACAAAAAGGACCAACGGTGAAAGTGACAATACAACACACAAAAATAGTAATGCAAGGATAACCCTTATGTACCCAGCCAAGTTGATATGAATCACGGTCGTGGGGAGCTACAAATGTTGTATTAATTCTTGTGATATCAGATTCTTTTGAGAGCCATTATCCAGAACCAGATTGGCAAGTTCATTTTTAATTTGGCAATTGTGAGTGAATAGGGGAATATTAGGGCGACCTTCTTCTTCGGGCATAGTCATGAGAATGAGGGATGGGTCAACTTCGGTGGGCTTGGTGAGAGAGATGAATTTTGTTTTCTAAGAAAATGAGTGGGTGTGACCTCTGCAAACAAGGTCTAATAAGGGTGGATATTTTTAATGGCTTGACAATGGGGAGAGTTATGGGAGTTGGTCTTGTGAAAATTATACCAAACTGCATTTTTCCTCACCGACTAGGAAGAAGGATAAGGTTGAGAATGAGAAGGCGGTGGGTTGCCATCCTAGGTTCGATTTTTCGGATAAGGCCCGTAAGAAAGCCTTGTCGAGTGAATATTTTTCAAAAATATCTACCTCCCTTAAGAGATGTAACAATAAACTAGAATTGAAATTAATTATTAATACCTCATATGGTTGGATGACATGTAGCTATATGCCCATGTTGAGTGGAAAGTTGGTGGAGTTGCAACCACTTGGCCAGAAGATTCTGAATATAGCCTCGAGGGTAGAAGCGTTCTTGCAATGTGTGACAGAATGCATCCCAATAATCAATATTGCCATTTGTTGGAGAAGGCGGGGTGCATGAGGTACTGATCTCTATGATCAATTCTGAGATTTCCAATTTTGTCCCACCAAGTTTGTGTGATTCCTTCAAGTTGAAAGTTGAAGGTTGGCTATCTGCAATGGCCTCTTCCATCTCAGGTGAAGTCTTGAAGTAAGTGGAGAGGCTATCCATCAAGGAATTGACCGTCTCTCCGTTCATTTGGATGACGAACTTGGCTAACCGAAAATGGGTGTCAAGGTGCATGGTAGTTGGAGGTCATCACTATTGGAGTCAAATCAGTTCTTGGAGAGGGAGCGACATGTCTTCAACTGTCTTCAACTGCAAGAACCCATGATTTTTAATGAAGCTAATGAACATGAAGAGTTCAGAGAAGCAATGGAGGAAGAATATGACTCTATAATGAAAAGAAAAACATGGGAATTGATTATATTCCCTAAAGATAAAAATCCCATAGGATGTAAATGGATATAAAAACCTTAATTCAAATCATATGGTAGTATATATAAATATAAATCTAGATTGGTGGAAAAAGTGTATTCACAGAAAGAGGGCATTGACTATGCAAAAACATTTGCACTAGTAGCTAAATTAAACATTATAAGAATGTTAATTTCACTAGGTACAAAACACCATTGGAAGCTTCACCAATTAGATGTAATGTCTTCTTTTTTGAATGGTTAGTTAAAGGAGGAGGTTTACCTTACTCAACTAGAGGGGTTTGTGAAAAGTGTTCAGGAAAATTTAGTATGTAAATTAAAGAAAGAATTATATGGACTGAAATAGGCACCTAGGTCATGGTATGAAACAGGCACCTAGGCCATGGACTAAAACAAGCACCTAGGTCATTGGTTCCAGGACTTTTTCATGGAGCAGTAAGAAGCAACCTACTGTATCTTTGTTGTCCACTGAGGAAGAATATAAAGCGTCGTGTGTAACAACTTTTGAAGTTGTTTGGTTGAGAAGAATACTTGAAGATGTTGGATAAGAACAAAAGAAATCTACAATAATCAAATGTGATAACCAGATCTCGATTAAGTTGGAAAATAATCGAGTTTATCATTCAAGGACAAAGCATGTTGATACTCAAATCCATTTTGTTAGAGAAAAGACATACTCTAATGACATTACTTTAATGTATTGTAATACTAGTGAAAATGTTGTTGATATTTTCAATAAGCCTCTTGGGAAGATCAAATGGATTAGTTTCCAACCCTCTCAACGTTTCAACCCTTTCCTAAGCCATTCCTAGACTATATGGAATCTTCGATATACATTGTAAATATCATTAATCATTTGAATGAAGTGTAACTTTTCTTCCCCATCTCCAGGTGTTGGGAGTCGGTTATCTTCTCTCTCATTTTAAGTGGGACCAATACAATAAGGGTAGAAATAATAAAGGTTATAAAAAATTACTAGAAAAAAATGGTGCCTAAAATATCTAATGAAAATAAGGGTTATTTTATTTGGAAATATGTAATAGGAGGGTGTATTAAAAATAAAATTTTGGGAGATATAAACAAAATTAAGGGTGTTATATCATGAAAGGACATAATATAGCATAGGTTTATTGAGTGAAACACCCATGAGATCATCATATTTTAACTTAGACCATATCAATATTTATATTTATAGCACATCATCATCCTCAAATGGGCCCTAACTGTAACATCCCTCCGAATGTTAACCTCTCAAATTATACTATTACATAAATGTTCAATCAGATTAGCCTTCACAAATGTGTAAGGTTCTGCCATCCTCATAAATGTTGTTATCTTTCTCTTTTATATATATATATATATATATATATATATATATATAACCAGATGACTCTAATATTTTTTTTTTATCATTTCAAATGAGATAGTTTTCACTACATCTATATAAAAGGTAAAATAATGTAATGACTCTTAATTATAAACCTTATTGAAAATTGGTTGTTTAACACCCTTGCATCATTGATGAATTATATTAATTCAATTGATTATGTAAGTTATATAAATTTTGTCGTATATATATTATTATATATAATCAAAAGTTTACTTGGAATGAGTCAATATAAGTTTACTCTAATTTTAATGAATATACGAACATTAATAATTATAAATATAAAGTATGGTTTATTAATTATAAACATAAAGTATGGTTTATTAATGTAAGATACCAAATAGAAATATTTAGGGAAAGAGTATAAATATTATTTAGATCGATTTGAGAAAGAAATAGAATAGTGAATACAATGATAAAATGAGTCAAAGTAAGAAACATTTATCAATATGGAAGAAATGTTCACTTTTTTCATCAAGGGGGAAACCTCCAATAGAGTAGATCTCAGATTACAGATGATTCCCCAAGAGATAGTTTACAATGGCTTTATATCTCTATATAATACTTCTATCCCCTAAGAACATTTTAGAGAATGAACTTTCGACTAAGTGGAACCTTCTAATAATTCCTCTTACAATAGTTGTGTTCACATGACTACATAGGCATTATTTACTCATGATGGGTTTCATTACATAGAAATGAAAAATATTATTTCTAATTTTTGGGTTAGGGAGGTTAGGACCCTAACATTCCCTCCCACTTAAAGAGAAACCTTGTCAAAGTCCTTTCTCGACGACCCTATCTCTCTATCAAATATCTAACATAAAAAGTTTCCATTGATATTTTACAATGGTTATATATATATATATATATATATATATATATATATATAATACTTGTATCCCCTAAGAAGATTCTAGAGAATGAACTTTCCAATAGGTGGAACCTTCTAGTAATACCTCTTACAATAGTCGTGTTCACATTACTACATAGGCATTATTTAATGATCATGGGCTTCATTACATAGCAATGCATAATATTATTTATAATTTTTGGGTTAGGGAGGTTAGGACCCTCACATTCCCTCCTCTTTAAAGAGAAAACTTGTCGAAGGCCTTTCTGGATGACCCTATCTCTCTATCAAACATCCGACGTAAAACAATTCCATGTGAAAACAATGGAGATATTTAATAAAAACATATTTTTGTCGAAATTGATTGTCTGAATTGCGATGATCATAGAGCTGTGATTAATTCAACACATCGGGGTTCCATGTGGAATTTTCTAGGAAAACATCATCAACAAATTCATCATCATTTAATTGATGTTGTCACTCATTACAATGACATTGGAATCCGTAAATATTGTTGGAAAGCCGACATGGGCCCCATAAAAATTGTGAACTCATGGTTGACTGACTCTATTGGAGGGGACACACTCTATATGGAATAGTCCATTGGAAATCTAATGATATGGCATGGTAAATCCATCAGAGTAGTGAAAATAGTGTTAACAATGTACGTTGAATCGGTGAGAGCATGACATGCAATGTACATCGGATTGATGATGCTAGGGTGGGAAAATTTTGTCAAAGTGGCGACACTTGAAAACTTGAAGTTCTTTGGGGTTGAGATGGATGAGAAGAAACATTTTGTTGGAATACTGACGTTGATTCGACCATGAAACTACTCATCAAAGATTTGAGGCCTGTATAATAAAGTAAAAAAAAAAAAATGAAATTGTTGTTGAACACTAAAATCCATTCTTATGATGCATTGGACATAGGGAGTAGATAGATGTGTTAGATTAAGACGTTGAAGAGGTTGATCCAGATGTAGATGACAATGTTCTTAATATATAATGATAGATAAAATTAATATTAGGGTTTGTATCATTTCTATTTCAATCTTATTAGATCCTCGACATTTATAAGTTCACACTCACACTTAAGAAATACATGTTTTTCTTTTAAAATGTAACTTTTGGCATTGTGGAAAATGCACGTCGGACTTCACAAAAAAACATGTCCAGGTCTTAAAACACCTCCAATTTGGGTGATTCAATTTTTTGAGGTCTCTTAGATAATATTACACCTTTATACATATTTAGTTTTGTGTTTACAAACATAAAAGTTGTGTTTTTTGTAAAAGAAGAAAAGTCTACCTTGTAAATTGAGAGACAAAAATAGTAGAAAGTGACCTAATGGAAATGCATGACCATGATTCTATATAGCTCAAAATTTAGTGATATAAGTGTTTGGGTGAAGTTAATAATATTATAAATCGATATATATCATTCATAATCGATTTTAAAATGACTAAGGACTTCTACCTTCAACCAAGATTCAATTTTTTTTGTAAAATGGAGGGTAAAATCATCTTACTTTAAAATGCACACCTAAGAATCGTATGACCTCCAAATTGAGTGGTTAAAATTGTGGATTTTTTATTTTATCATTTTACATCTATTCATACTTTAGTTGTACATTTTGAAAACAAAAACACTATGTTGTGCATAAAGGCTAAAAGTTGTCTTGTAATGAAAAAAATTGCATAAAGAGAAAAATGTATGAAAATAGGGCATGATGAAAAATGTGCACCCTAGGTAAAAAAATTCGTGTATGGTGTTGGTAATTTACAATTTATTTATGTAAACCCTATGGACTATATACCAGGGTGATTTGTGCACATAATTTAATAAAGGGTTGAAATATACGTGAATATTTGGAAAATATGCACACAAACTAAATAAAATAGAAAAATGAGTAATAAATACCTACATCCATGAGCTTAATAGCGTAGGATATTATACAACAACATCACACATAGGCTAGTTTTTAATTGCATTTCCATTACAAAGACCTGCAAAAATCATTAGAGAATAAAAGTTTATGACTGAATAATAATTAAATAAATAAACATGCATATCAACATGTACAAGACTCTACAAAGACTAAAGTGGAATACATGAATGACAAAAATACATTTTTTCTTTTAAATTGTAATTTCGGCATTTGTGTAAAATGCATGGAAGGCTTCAAAAAAATGCACGCCCTCATCCTAACACACTTGTAGTTTGAGTGATTCATTTTTTTGAGGTTCTCTTAGATACATTTACACATGTATACATATTTAGATTTTCATTTGCAAACATAAAAGTGGTTGTTGTGTAAAAGAGACAAAATCTACCTTGTAAATTGAGAGACCAAAACAGTAGAAAGTGACCCAATGGAAATGCATGTCCATGCTTCTATAGAGATCCAAATTTAGTGATATAAGATTTGGGGTGAATATAATAACATTATAAATCTATATATCTCAACCAGACTACATTTTTAAATGACTAAGGACTTCTACCTTGAACCAAGATTCGAGATTTTTTGTAAAATTGAGGGTAAAATTATCTTACTGTAAAATACATGCCTAAGACTCATATGACCTCCAAATTGAATGGTTCAAATTGGGGAGTTTGGATTTTATAATTTTACATCTATTTATACTTTATTTTTGCATTCTGAAACATAAAACCTTGTACTGTGAATAAAGGATAAAATGTTCCTTGTAAATGCAAAAAATGCATGAAAAAGCATGAAAACACGACATGATGAAAAATCACTCCCTTGAAAGAAAAGTAGATATATGGTATTAGTAATTTACAACTTACAAGTTACATGACTAAATATTTGTTTTAAAACCTAAATATTGTATCCTATGGTGATTTTTGTCCAGGGTTGAAATATACATGAATCTTTGGCAATTGTGCACACACACTAACTAAAGTGGAAAAATAAGTACGAACTACTTGTTTCCATGAGCTCGATGAGGTAGGAACTTGTATAACTACATCACACATAGGCTATTTGTTAGTTGAATTTCCATTGTGAAGACATGTAGAAATCATTAGAGAATAAAATGTTATATGATTGAATAATAATTAAATAAATAAACAGACATATAAACATGTACAAGAATCTAAAAAGACTAAAGTGGAATGTGTGAATGATATTCTCTTGGNGTGAAGACATGTAGAAATCATTAGAGAATAAAATGTTATATGATTGAATAATAATTAAATAAATAAACAGACATATAAACATGTACAAGAATCTAAAAAGACTAAAGTGGAATGTGTGAATGATATTCTCTTGGTTTTGAGAAAAAATTAGTTTCTACTGAATAGGGCCAACCACATGAAGGTGGAATATCATTTTGCACCTCCCTAAATCATGCACTAGGAAGAAAAATCCATGTATGGTGTTGGTAACTTACAAGTTACAAGTTACATGGATACATATTTGTTGTAAAACTTAAATACTATATATTAGGGTGATTTTTGCTTAGAATTTATTAAAGGGTTGAAATATACATGAATCTTTGGCAACTATGCACACACACTAACTAAAGTTTAAAAATAAGTATTAATTATTTGTGTCGATGAGCTCGATAAGGTAAGAGATTGTACAACCACATCACACATAGGCTATTTGTTAGTTGAGTTTCAATTATGAAGACCTTGAGAAATCATTATAGAATAAAATGTTATATGATTGAATAATAATTAAACAAATAAACATACATATCAACATGTATGAGAATCTAGAAAGACTAAAGTGGAATACTTCAACAATCTTCTCTTGGTTTCAAGAGTAATTTACTCTATATTGATCAGAACTAACCACTTGAAGGTGGAATGTCATTTGAAACCTCCCCCCCTGATGCAGGAGCATCTACAACTCATCAAGCGAGCCAGCATGGAGCGGAGAACAGCTGGACAGTGCCAGCACATATTACTTTTGAAATACTTTGGAAAGTTGTTGCGCCGCCATTTAAATGAAGGCATTCATAAGAAGCGCACTTGTATTGTATTGTAGATAGGAAGGCAATTAATAGGTTTTAATGTTGTTAGATAGGAATTAATTGTAGATTTGATAGATAGAGAATTCGAGAGGGAAAACAGAATATAGGCACCCTCCTTTGTATTATTGTATTGTCATTTGGAGAGCAAGAAGAGCAGAGCAGAGAACTAGTGAAGAAACACCCATGTACATATATTGAATTAATAGAAAAGCTTTGATTCAATTCCATGGCTGTGGTTATTCTCTGTGTGTTGTTGATATTATGCTGTTGCATATTTGCTTCTTGTGATGCCTTTGTTTTATATGCTGTGTACGTGATTTCATGGTAGATTCGAAATCTGTGAAGAAGACAGGAGGATGAGTTTCAATTGTTTCTCTGTATGAGCCAAGAGATTCCTACATAGAGTGCAGTCGAATTCCTCCGCATAGAGTGCGTTGAGGGGGCTCAACAGTTAAACTCTCATTCTCTCTTGCCCAGAGTTGAATTAAGTTGTTCGAGCCATGCAGGAGAAGTGCAGGTAGAGGTTGAATTCTCAGCAGTTAGCCTGAGGAAAGGAAGGCAGGGATTACTGTTGCTGGATGTGCACAGAGCCCAGAATAACCAACACTTTGAGAGTGATTGGACGCCAAGCGCAAGGAGTGCGCCAACTTTCAGTCGAACGAGTGGGAGAATTTAAGCTTGGGAGAAATAGTTTCGTCGTGAACATTGCGGGAACAGACCCAGGTGAGAATTGAACCGTAATGGTGCTTTGGAGCGGGAGGAGTCTCTAAGGCGGAGAATTGACGGTCAGGAACCGCTGGATCGTGGAGAAGTTGTGCGGGTGTTAAGCTATAGGTGCAGGAAGGACCAACGCCATCGCATATCGGAGTTCGGAGGTTGGAGAGACAAGAGGTTTGGGCTCATTGAAATCACGATTGGCGATTTCCCGAATCAACGGGAGCAATCAATTTGTGCAGGGACACATGGCGCAAGATCCCGAGGAGTCGGAAAATTAGGGTTCGACGTTCGGGGTTTCCTATAGCAAGGAAACTTTGCGTCGTGGAGTCGTGATCCACGAAATCCTGACAGTGACGTGGAAGTGTGGGACTACGAGGCCTAGTGAAGTCCAGGTGGCATTGTATCGTAAGATCGGCACCTCGGGGCTCGGGTTTTAGAAAGTCCGATTGTTGGCATCGCAGGTAGAGATATCCCGATAGGGAGATCCCCGACGAGTGGAAAGTGTTGACTGTTGACTATCGACATTCGGGGTTCGGAGTTTCGAGTTGCACGAGAACGTGCACCCAGGGTTCGCGATATCGCGGAGACCGATTTCCCGAAGTGACTACCGGGAGAATGAAAGAGTGTCCTGTGGGTGACAAGAAGTCCCGATACGGGATTCGAAGGGTATTACAACTCTTCGGGGCAGGAGGAAGAAGGTCCTGGTGGGAGCGGCTTGCTGCTGAGGGCAGGTTGTGTCAAAGTGGTATCAGAGCGGGATTTTCTTTTCTTTCTGTAGCAGAGACAGAGATTCACTATGCCGCCCAGAAGAGAAAGGAAGTCACCTGATCGAGAGGATAGGGATACCCAAAGAAGAGGTAGGCCGGCAGGGAACCCAGACATGGAACGCCAGATACGAGATCTCAGGGTGAGACTCGAAGAGATGGATACCACCCAAAGGCGTGGAGTTGGCACTGGGGATTTTAGTGATTCCGAGGTAGAAGAGGAAGCTGGACATGATGCAGAGGAAGTCACAGTAGAAGATGCCTCGACTGAGAGGTTGATAAGAGCTATCGCCAGGATGAGCTCAAAGACAAAGATGGGCATTCCCGTTTATGAGGGAAGTCTAAATGCAGAGGAGTTGTTGGATTGGATCCGACCACTCGACACCTACTTCTATTATGAGGATAGCGAAGAGGACAAGAAGGTAAGTCATGTTGTTACTAAGTTGAAAGGACATGCAGCCTTATGGTGGGATGAATTGCAGGCTAATAGGCGCTGCAAAGGAAAACAAAATATTAAGAGCTGGGATCGGATGATCGCTAAGATGAAAGCGAAGTTCATCCCCAGAGATTACCAGATCACTCTGTTCAGGCGTATGTAGAACCTGAGACAGAAGCTGATGACGGTGAAAGAGTACACCGAGGAATTTTATAGGCTCAACATTCAAGCTGGTCATCGAGAGAGTGATGATGAAAAGGTGGCAAGATACCTGAATGGATTGAGGTATGACATTCAGGATGAGTTAAGCATGCTGACCATCAGGACGGTGGAAGATTCTTACCAAATGGCTCTAAAGGCCGAAGAGAAGCTGAGCCGCAAGTAGGGACAGCGAGGGTGAGGCCGAAGTCAGCCCAGAGGCAAGGCAGTTTCCCAAGATCGAACTCAGAAGCCCAAGGAGGAGTGGCAGAAGCCTCAGGGTAAGCTGGAGAGAGGTGGAACCTCATAGCAGAGGCAACCACAAACTGAACAAAGGCAGCAATATGTTGAGCCGAGGAGGCAGCATACAGAGCAGGGTGGTGGATATGCTGATGCCAATGCTATTCCTTGTACCCGAGGTAGAGGAAGAGGCATAGGAGTAATCATCACATGTTTTACATGTGGAAAGGAAGGACACAAAGCCATGGATTGTCCAGATAGGAAAGTGGATAGAAGTGAAGCTCACATCACTGAGGAACAGAGGTGTGATGCTGAGAACGAAGATACAGACAGCGGAAGGTCGCTTGGAATGCATAAGATCCTTTTGACACCTGAGAAAGAGGTGGACAGCTCAGTGAAGAGGAGCAAACTGTTCAGAACGGCTTGCACAACTAAGGACAGGAAATGCAAAGTCATAGTTGACAGTTGGAGCACTGACAATCTCATTTCAACCGAGATGGTGGAAAAGCTGGAGCTGGAGACGACTAAGCACCCGAGTCCGTATAAGGTCTCGTGGTTACAGAAAGGACACTAGGTAAGTGTCACTAAACAATGCTTAGTTAAATTTAAAATTGGGAATTATCATGATGAGATTCTGTGTGATGTCATTCCCATGGATGTATGCCACATACTGCTGGGTAGACCATGGCAGTATGACCGAAATGTTGTTCATGATGGGAGGATGAACACATACACTCTGGAGAAGGATGGGAGAACCCATAGATTGCTTCCGATAAAAGATAAAGAAGTAAAGCCGGAAGTAACCAACACGATACTTCTTATGAGTGGTAAGGAGCTTCTCACAGAGATGGAGAAGAATGAAGATCCACAATTCTTTGTGGTCAGGAAACCGAGAATTGTCCTGACTAGCACAAGAGTGGACGAATTGCCAGACGAACTTCGGGAACTACTGGGAGAGTTTGCTGATATCATCATGGACGAACTACCTCGTTCATTGCCACCGATGAGGAGTGTGAGTGACCACATTGACCTCATACCTGGAGCAAGTTTGCCAAACAAGGCAGCGTACAGGATGACACCTCAGGAGAACGAGGAGGTCAAAAGGTAGGTACAAGATTTGCTAGATAAAGGACTGGTCAGAGAAAGTCTGAGTCCATGTGTTGTTCCAACAGTGCTAAGCCCAAAGAAGGATGGAGGCTGGAGAATGTGTACGAAATCCATGGCGATAAATAAAATCACCATCAGGTACAGATTTCCACTGCCGAGAATGGATG
>SNQJ01S0078536.1:0-10271 GCA_010110895.2 Picea sitchensis
ATAAAGGAGAATGTTATAATTTTGAATCATCATTTTGAGAAATTGTTATAAAACTTATATTTGTCATGATTTATTTCTATCAACATATTATATTCAACCATAAAGAAATTTCCTCAACCATGTAAATGATAACTGCAAAATCAATCCAACCTTCTTCATCGATTTGAAAAAAACAAAATCATACATTTTTTAGAATATAGTTCACAAAGAATTCACAACAAAAGTTAAGGAAATGTGCATGGAAGGGCATATCCCAGGTACATGTACATTCCATGTGGAAATGTATGGAAAGGCATACCCTAATAATTAAGCATGTATATTTCTTCAAGCATAGGATTACTAACACCACTTTTTTATTGTTAATAGAAGAGTAGTTATGAATATAAATATCATTAATGGAAGGAGAATATTTCAGTAACATTTTGATGTTTGTGGCTCTTGGTCATGTTTAATGCAATGTTAGGTGGAAAGTTAACATTTTTCAAATTTTGAGTGGAATTTTTGGTTCAAATTCTAGTTACTTTTTTCGCTTGTTCTTCATTCTCTAATGCTTATATTGGTTTAATGTTGATTTTTCTTTGTTCTTCTCCTAATTCGACCTAGATGATAGTTATTCTTGTATCATTGTCATTGAAGATAACGAGTTGTCTATGGTTGTGGTTTAATACATATTTTTGAATATTTTAATTCAAAAATCAATTATTTAAAATATAAAAAGAAAAAAAATAATTAATATATAAATTATCATATAACGCCATCACGAAGATGCAAATTTATAGATGGTTGTATACAATTATCATGTATAATTATATTGGTTTATAACAACTAGATATGTATTGTGGTAAAAAATATACTTTCAATTATTTATGCTTTCATTTCATTAAATGTAAATAAGGGAAATACATGATATTTCTAAGTTAATAAGTTAACTCATTTTGGTAGAAGGCACAGAGCCAAAGTCATAATCATGAGCTTTTTATGCGAAGATGGAAACAAGCTTGCCAGATCCCTTTCGTGCTTCATCCTACATTTCCTTCCTTGAATCACTTTGAGCATGCTAACCATCTAATTACAAAGATTCAACAAGACTAGATCTAAGGTAGGCTTGGCCACTTGTATACTTCCAAGTTGATCTTTTTTATAAAAAATATTGGCCACCATTGAAATTTCTAAGACCATGCAACATGTTCTATTGTAAAACCTGTTGCTTGTGTTCTTCCACCCCTATAACATATAACATCCATTATCGAAGGATCAATAGTTCTTTTCACCATTTTCCTATAAGAATTTATGTGATCTCATATGAATAAGCATCTGAGAAGTGAATAGTGCTAAAAAAACATCTTATGGTGCCCCATGCTTGCATCTTTTTAACTCATGGAAGGTCAAGACCAAAACAATACCTCATATCCATAACCTTATAACCTGCAAGCATTTGAGACAAGGTGTAATAACCCCCCCTACTTACCACTTCTTAACTCACACATGGATGGGATAGGTGCAACACCCCCCACTTTGTGACATCTTAGTCCATGAGCAATAGGATGTAGGTGCAATACCCCTCACCTACCACTTATTAGCCCACAAATGATTAGCACTAGGTGCATCACACCCCACTTATGTCTTCTTAGTATGTTGTATGGATTTTGCACTTGATACTAGCCATGCATATATCCCCTCGAATCTCATTGTATGGAGTTTGCATAATACATGGGCTACCTCAAATCCACTTTAAGATGACATGCATGTCCTCTATATTATCCTTTTAATGACTTACATGCGTTAAAGTTCTCCATTGAGTGTCCATTCTATGATCTAAATGCATGAATGTATCCTCCTATTTGATGTTTAATGGTATGGTATTAAGATTTCTTAGCAAAGAATTTGGTCCATCCTATGTTTCCACTTAGCATGAACTCATTCCCTCACCCTACGTGTCCATTCCTACCATCACAATTATTGCAAACCATTGGTACAAATAAATAGTTGTGATTGGAGATAGTTTAATTGCAACTGCTATACAAACTTCACTGACAACATAACAATGCTCTTTATTCCTTTCCTCATCCTATATGTCCACTCTTCAACATTTTCTTTTACCCATTAAAAATATGTGCTAATTTTTAATATAAAATCTAAAAAAAATAACATAAAATAAAAAACTATAATCTTATAATAAAAAGTATAATCACATGGAAAAGACAACGAGTACTAAGCAAAAAGAAACTTTGTAATCATAAAGCCAATCCGAAACTACCACTAAAGAGACATCTAAAAAGTATTTTTATAAATGACAAGAAAGGCGAGCAAAAGTCGTTAGTGAAATCCGATCAAATTGAATATGAATTTTAAACCTCGCCGCCCATGTAAAGCATGAACAACTTATACACTTTCTCTTTCAACAACTTATCATTGAATTTGCTCCATCACAAATAAAAATAAATCTCCGTAACGCTTATAAATTACCATCACTTTTCCATGATACAATTGACAAGATCGTTAATAATCTTTTATGTCTTAATACAAAGAACATAAGTGACTTTGTGGCTATTTCAATTTGATTAATGTGAGATTTGATAAAAGTTCAATATTACTCCATGTATCAACAAATTTCATTCTCCTAAACCCTTCGGGTCAAGTTTCACGAGGATTATCTTATCAGAGGTCAAGTTTTAATGTAACGTCAAGCGAATTGAAAAATGTTGGGGGAGGCGATGGCGGGCGATTGCAGAGATTTGAACTGGTTTTACACTGGTGATTTTGGCGCCCAGAACATGCGAGACTACGTTTGGTTCCTTTCATGCCATTGACGACACGAAAGGCTTACTACATCGGTCTGAGCGTTTGACACATTTTTCTGCGTCCATTTTCAGCTTTTGTATCGCTTTTGTTTGGACAGAATCCATCTGTCGCGACTTCTCATCGACCCCTGTCTTGGTTACCGGGTAGCCATCTGCGGTGAACCTGGTTTTGCCCCCTTTACCCCTCAGTGCTGTAGTGACTGTTTTTCTGACTTTTCTCTTCTATCTCACTTGATTTTTCTGCTTTCTAGGACCATGGGCTGACTATCTCACTACGTTTTTATCTGGAAAACTTCTCCGCTATCTAGTACTTTTCTCTCTTCTGGCTCCACTGATCCTGTCAGCATAAGATGTGGGATATCTCCCTTCATCACTGACTGCTCCTGTAGACTATTTGTCCCTCGCCTTTTGTCTCTGCTTTTGTTTTTTTCTAGAAGTTACATTTGGGCGCCATTCTGCCAAGTCCATCCATCTGGGAACATGGGAGACCCATGGGACCACCCGGGAATACTGGCCTCGATAGACGACCTCTGCTCCAGCCATTTCCGAAATAAAAAGTCGGGCACGCCTACAACCTTGAGACCTGGTCCCACCGCCCCTGCACCTGTTGCACAGCCAAACACACAACTTGTGCCTCCTGTTACTTTCGAGACATTTCAAAATACCTTTGGAGGCGTGCACCTTGGTGCACCGACGTGCTCTCTAGAAGATCCACCAGTCCTTATAGGCAACTCTAAGACTTATACCGAATCTTTCAGATTCACAGAAGCAAAACTTGGTTGGGAGCCATCATCTGGGGGGCGGACCTGAGGTGAATAACCCACAGCCAAGACCTACCTTTCATAAACAAGGCTTACATAAACGACAGCGTAGAGTCTGGAAGCCCAAACAAAAGCACCCCAAACTCATTCTTGGCATGGATGTAGGCCTTACAAAATCTTGCAACCTGGCCCTGTGTGCCTTGGTTGGCAGACTCGCATATAAAGAAAAGTGTAAGCAGAGCATGGATGCTTGGATTACAAAACACTGGAAGACGATCCTTGGATATATTCCCAAGATTCATTTGCTGCAACAAGGCTGGCTTGCCTTTATCTTCAGGAATCCAGAGGACTCTACGCTTATTCTGGACAACTTCTGACCCATTGATGGAGGAAGCCTTATGCTAAAAATATGGAGACTCGGTTTCAATCCCACCACGGAGTTCTTCTCCCTCAGACATGTCTAGGTCCTTCTTCCTGGACTCCCTCTCCAGCTCTGGAACCAACAAGCGCTAAAACTTATTGGAGCCTCCCTAGGTCGATTTTTAAGCGTGGATCAAAACTCTCTTGATGCTTCTGACAGAAGGATGGCGAGGATATATGTGGAACTTGATATACAGGCGGGTCTTCCTGATATCTTAGAAATCAACTGGCGTAACCAACTGATCACTCAGCGCCTGGACTATCTGGGCATCCCTTTCCGATGCTCTCTCTGCCGCAGAACCGGTCACTTGAAAAGGGATTGCCATAAGTTCCCCCCACCTGACATTGCTTTGGAGCCAGCAGAGGAGACAAATTTTGATGGTTACATCTCTTCACCCAACTAGTTCGCGGAGGAGGAGGCTCCTTTCCCTCGGGAGGCTATTTCATCGGATGATTCCTTAGTTGGTAAGATTCATCATCTGTGCCCCTTTTTATATAACACTCTATCTTCCTGGGACAGGCTTTACATTACAGAGAAAGGAAACAATATTATATGTACTGAAGCCTTGGCCGCTTCTCTGGATCTGCCTATCCATTCACCTTTTCTCCCCCTAACCGAGCCTATCCCTATTGACAGCCCCTCCTTACCGCGTCGAGCACCAACAACCCTTCTTTCTCCAGCTGATCCTACTACTAGGACTTTAGCTTCACATCAGACCACAGTCATAGCTGATACTCCACAGCCTTACACTTTACCAGGTTTCACTGAATCGGCCCAATCGGAACTTTAGTTAGAAACATTGTTCCCGACAGCTTCATCATCCCACTCTCTACCATTTGATTCGATACCCCTCCCTGCATATCAAGGAATTTCGCCTATTCAACCGACTCTTCCATCATCAGATGACCCTTCTTCATCAAAATTACCTAAACCCCCAGGGCCGGATCCACATTGGTCAAGAGGTATTGGCCTCGAATTTTCACCGCTAAAAACCCTCAATGCGCGTAAGAAATCTCAGACAGGACTGAAGGCATCAGACAACACAGCTACTGTTACAACTCAAGGGGCGCTTAGAGGATTAAAAGCCCTGGCTAGAGGTAATACATGATTATTCTTTCCCTCAACATAAGAGGGGTTGGAGGACCCCTGAAACTAACCTCCATGCGAAGACTACTGGAGAAGACTCAGCCGTCTGTTATTTTCCTGCAAGAAACACTAGTTCATGCTTCTGCTGCCAGGGAGTTCATGCTTCGTCTTCGGCCAAACTGGATGATCTGTGCGGCAAGCTCTGTGGGCACCTCGGGAGGACTCCTGGCCTCATGGGACCCTTCTCTTTTTTATTTTAAACCGATGCTCAGCCCGGGAGGAATTCTTCTGGCAGGAAGATGTTTTGAACTGCATTCATCCATCAATCTACTAAATGTCCACGACCCTTGTTCTGACCGCAAAGCCTTCTGGGAGCGACTGGATGATCTAGGACTATTGGCGGCAAACAACCTCATCATTGCCGGAGACCTCAACTTAACCACCAGTCCACTGGAGATCTGGGGTGAAAAAGCGATCAGAGATCCACTCATGAGTTATTTCAATCATATTTTTTACAAAAACAGCATGATTGATCTGAAACCGGCCGAGCTTTTACCCACCTGGAGAAATGGAAGACAAGGAGCGGCCAGTGTATCAAAGCGTCTCGACCGATTTCTAATCCGCGAAGAGGTGCTTTCTCCATCCCGTAGCTACCGTGCGTGGGTAAACCTCCCTTTTCTATCGGATCATGCCGCCATTTGTTTACAGATTGGCTTGGGTCGATTTGGGGCTGGTCAACCGTTTAAATTCAATCCACTTTGGTTGAAGGAGGACTCCTTCAATAATCTTGTCAGATCGACGTGGGCGGATAACACTAGATCACTGTCGGGAGATCCCCAAGGTAATTTGGTTACAAAACTCACCAACTTAAAGCTTCAAACATCCATTTGGTTAAAAGAGAAGAAAAAATCAGAACAGGCTGCCATCAACAGGATCGAAAAGGAACTGGACGTCCTTCTCCGACTTCAGATCCACGACATTTCCAATACGGATATCCATTACAAAATTCAAGAGCTGGAGATAGCCCGCTTATCTTTCCTTCGGGAAGATGAGGAAAGATGGAGATTAAAGAGCAGAATGCTCTGGCTTGCTGGAGGGGATAAGAATACCCGGTTTTTTCACCGTTTTGCCAGTGCCCGTCGTGCAAAAAAACAGATCTGGGATATTGAAGAGGAGGACGGTACAACACACCATACACAGGAGGACATCAAATCTGTTGCTGTCAACCATTATAAATCCTTTTTCCAGGTTACCACTGCTCCTAATCTAACAACACAGGTTGAGCTAGCAAATCGATTTCCAAGATTGGTGACAAACGAGGAGGCTCTTGCCTTAGAATCCCCTTGCACAAAGGAGGAATTATTGGTTGTTCTCAAGGGTTTCAAAAAAGAAAAAAGTCCTGGACCTGACGGGTGGTCGGTCGAATTATATCTCCATTTTTTCGATTTAATGGGTCAGGAACTTCTGGACGTTGTGGAGGACGCTAGAACTAGAGGCGTGATCAATCCTCAGCTAAACAGTACCTTTTTAGTCTTGATTCCTAAATCTAATCTTCCTAGACACTTCAAAGACTTTCGTCCCATCTCACTCTGCAATCTTTGTTACAAAATAATTTCTAAGATCATAACAAATAGAATCCGTCCTATACTCTCCAGGGCACTCTCTGAGGAGCAGCTTGGCTTCCTAAAAGGAAGACAGATCCTTGATGCTGTTGGTGTCACCCAGGAATGCATTCATAGTTTAAAGTCGAGGAAACAACAAGCCATCCTACTCAAGTTGGATCTCAAACAGGCTTTTGACTGCGTCAATTGAAATTTTCTGCACCTAGTTCTTCTACAATGTGGCTTTGGGTTAGTTTTTACCAAGTGGATTTTAGGGTGCATTTCCTCGGCAACCCTTGCTGTCCTGATTAATGGGGAAGCCACAAGAACTTTTCGTTGTGAGAGAGGGCTACGTCAAGGTTGCCCTCTTTCACCCCTCCTTTTTATTTTGATTCTTGAAGGGCTTAGTATCCTGCTCAAAAACAGCCAAGCGGAGGGCCACCTTTCTGGAGTTAAAATCTCGGGGCTGACACATATTCTGCATATCCTCTTTGYTGACGATGTGCTAATTTTGACATCRGCYAGCCTTGCAGAATGGACCATCATACACTCTCTCTTAAGCACCTTCTGCRCTRCCACTGGTTTGGAGATAAACCTTCATAAATYTGTCTTTTTAACACACAATGCACAGGAGCCTTTTTTAACTGACTTAAAAGAGYTGTTTGGTTTAGCAACTGCTGAGCTAAAGGAGGGGTTTTCCTACCTGGGCTTTTACATCAAATCCTCCAGGTATACTAGCAGAGATTGGCTCTGGCTTATTGATAAATTTGAAAGAAGAATTCTTCTTTGGTGTAACAAGCTGCTCTCCTTGGGAGGAAGATTTATACTCATTAAATCCGTTTTAGAAAGCCTCCCGGTCTATTGGATGGCRTTGGCACACATCCCGGTCACAGTTCTAAGAACCCTTCGACAACTCATCTTCTCCTTCCTTTGGTCTGGCAGCAAGAAATCTTCTGGTTACCATCTCTGCAATTGGGAGGTTATTTCAAAACCAAAGATGATGGGCGGTTGGGGCCTCCGGAATCTTCCCTTCTTCTACAGGGCGCTCTCAGCCAACACTCTCTGGCGAATTCTTATGAAGCCAGGTCTCTGGAGAAAGATAATCAAGGCTAAGTACTTCCCTAT
Organism: Picea sitchensis; assembly: GCA_010110895.2. Taxonomy (NCBI): domain Eukaryota; kingdom Viridiplantae; phylum Streptophyta; class Pinopsida; order Pinales; family Pinaceae; genus Picea; species Picea sitchensis. The sequence goes on from SNQJ01S0078536.1 coordinate 7,796, forward strand.
TTTACCAGTACATTTGTCGATCAGATCGGCGTCGGAGAGACCCTCCAGCGGCTCTCAAACCTAGAAACACCTTTTAAAATCTCTTCCCATCATCCTTCATTGGCTCTTGTGGAAACCCGGCAATGGATATTTGATTGAAATTGGCAGAGACGTCTTACTGGGATTAGGCGGACATGCCATCCTCTCCCCGCAGCTGCTGGCGCACTTACACCAAAAAAACATTTTCTTCCTACATCAGATTTCATCGACTAGTGGAGGCCACTTGGGCGATTCCTGGCACATCAGCGTGGACTTAGCATTGGATGCGGATCTTGCATTCGAGTGGGATGAATACACTCGCCGGTTAACAGAATCTGGCATCTGTTTATAGGACCGGCCAAACACATTCTTGTGGACGGGAGGGGATCGTTCCGGCAACCTCACGGCAAAAAATGTTTACCGTGCCTTAGCTATAAAGTGTTGGGCCAATACATCTGATCGTTGGCGCCTTAAGATTTGGAGAGGCGGTTGTCCACTTAAAATAAAATTATTTGCTTGGCTTCTGTTTGAAAACAAGCTGTTGTTGTGGCCAAATCTACAGTCCCGGGGTTGGGAGGGACCCGACCGATGCATCCTGTGCAAATCTCACTCTGAATCCGTCGCCCATGTCTTTATAAACTGCTCTTTCTTCAGATCGGTGTGGCAGCTCATTTCGCCAACTCTTTTGCCTGCGTCAACTTGGGCTGGACCCAACGTTCCATATTGTTTTCAGAATTGGATAAAGGACACTTTGAACCCAGCAATGATGCCTATTTCCCTCTGCTGGCAGATATGGAAGACAAGAAATGATGCCATATTTGAAGAGAAGACTCCATCAGTTCACAGAGTTGCTAATTATATCATTGCTGAAATGTTCTCCAACAGAAATCAGACATCGTATACACCTCCCAGCATATCTATTTTTAAAGTTCCACTTGATAGGATTGTGGCCTGGTTTGACGGAGCGGCACAACAAAGCGGCTCTCTCCGTGGGGCGAGAGGGAAAATTGTATTAAACTCACACACTTGTATCCAATGGACTCTAAATTGTGGGACTGGTACCAATATGAAGGCTGAACTTTTAGGAGCGTGGGTGTCTCTTATCCTGGCTAGTCGACTTCATATCAGTGAGCTTCTACTTCTTGGCGACTCCAAAATTACCATTGATTGGTTGAACGGGCATGCAGACTTTCAGGTTGCGGACCTTGAAAGCTGGAAGGAGAGAACTCGTGCTGCAACAAAACTGTTTAATAACCTCACCTTCTCACACATCTACAGAGAACAAAATAATGAGGCAGACAACCTTTCTAAAAAAGCTATGTACTTGCCTTCGGGACACATTTGCTTTACTAAGTGGGAAGAAGGCAATGAAGGACCTTCCACAATGATCTATCTTTGATCGATCAATCTGTTTTGAGTGTTGGCCGTCCATGGGACATACATTGGTCTCGACTGACTTGATACGCCATTGTCTTGTATGGACTGCTTGATTTTCATGCTTAGATCACATTTCTCATGTTTTTTCATGTATGGACAGTTTGCTATCTCCGCATTTCTTGCCATGTACAATCTTATATCCTTCTAAACATAAAACGTATTTTTTCGTTGAAAAGAAAAAAAAAAAGTTTCACGAGCACTTTAATTTTTTAAATATTAACCACATTTAATATCTAATTAGAAAAATTGATAATACTTTTAAAGTTGTAACACATCATTTAAACGAGAAATTAACATTGTTTTTTACAAAATATTATTTTTAATTCAACGACAAATTTACACATAATAGAAAGGGTTTTTCTTAATCATAATAGAAAGAATTTTTCTTGTTTCGAAACTTTAAAATGCTTCGTTACAATACACTTTTCAACACTTTGTTTTCACCAAAAACCATTAAAATATTAAATCCAAATCCATTGTATTAGACCTACCAGTGGTGTCCACTATATCGTTAAAGTTCGCCTTATTATCATAAAATCGTATGATTACAAAGTTTTTAATTATGGTTTAATAGATTTGCGTATTTGCAATTATGGTTTAAGATGGCTAATTCACGTGGAATTTAATACCACGCGGCCGACATAACCCCATTTCCTTTTTATTTGGTGGGTGCAATGTGTCCCCCCGACCGTTTTAATTTAGTCCATCATAAAGGCTTTAATTATTTTAAAAGCTTTCAACGTGTTGCGCACGGTTTAGAGTCTTTTTGTAAGGCAATAAAGCATCACAACATGTGTAAATTATAAATTATTCTCCATAGTGTTAGCAATTAATTAAACAACCAGTTAGCATGATAGAGATAAGCGTGCAGTAAATGCATCGATTTCAATAAATTCTTGGAAGAACTAGAAACGTTTGGAAGAAGTAATTCCAGTCATTGATCTTGAAACCAATCAACGGTGCAATTCATTTCACCATTGTATAAATACCCATTCCCATAGTGCATACAGAGAAAATCTCA
>SNQJ01S0078536.1:24327-36155 GCA_010110895.2 Picea sitchensis
GCCCACTTAGCTTGCTACCCCATTTGCAAAACCTTAGCAAGTATTGTGCCTTATGAACTACCCAGTTAGAGCTCCCTTAAACAATGATAATGTAAGTCATTGTTATAACACATTGTTACACTACACTTTTCAACATTTTGCTTTCTCCAAAAAACCATTAAATATTAAATCCAAATCCAATGTTTTCAACTTCCCATTGGTGTCCAGTGTATCGTTCAAGTTTGCCTTATAATCATGAAATCATATGTTTGCTAATAGACAGAATCCAATGTTATCTAGGTGTATAACTCAAGAGCAATTTGGTGTTTTTTTTTGGAAGACAGAGAAATTACAGATGTTGTAGGGATTGCTCATGAAGTATTGCATAGTGTCAAATAAAAAAAGCTCAAGGCTTTCATTTTGAAGGTGGATTTAAGTAAGGATCATTATGATTGGGTGAATTAGATGTTCTTAAGACTTGTTTTATTATAGGTAGGTTTGCCTTTGGAGGTAGTTGATTGGATAATGTCTTGTGTTCAAACTGTAATTTCTGCAATCTTCATTAATGGGGAGCCATAAAAAATCTTTAAGGGAGAATGTGGCCTAAGGTAAGGTCGTTCGTTGTCGCCATTGGTATTCCTGTTGATATTCGAAGGATTAAGTGTCTTAATTAGGCAAGCAATGGTGGATGGCATCATCCAAGGCATAAAGATTTCTGATTTTGTAAGAGTTACTCATCTACTCTTTGTAGATGATGTGCTCTTAATGGGAAAAGGAACGATGGAGGAGTGGCTTCAGCTTAAACAAACCCTTGATTTGTTCTCCAATCCGACAAGGATGTTGGTAAACAAAGAGAAGTCATTATTTCTTGTTGCTGAAGTTGATAGTAATGTGAGATGCAGTGTGCAAGATATTTTTAGCATTAGAATGAATGACTTGGATTGCGATTTTAAATACCTAGGTGTTTTTAAAAAACCTAACAACTACATGGTGGATTATTGGAAATGGATTATTAAAAAGGTGGATAAAAGAATAGGGCTATGGTGCAACAGATGGCTTTCGATGGGTGGAAGACTAGTTCTAGCCAAGTCTGTGTTTGATGAAATACTTATCTATTGGCTCTCCTTGACTAGCGTTCCTAAATCTATCCTAAATGGGATTAGACAGAGACCGTTTCACTACCTATGGGCGGGTAGAAAGAAGTCTCATGTTTTTCACCTGGTTAAATGGGAAGTTTTAGCTCGTCCTTACATCTATGGAGGTTGGGGTCTGAAAAATGTATTCTGCTTTGGTGAAGCATTGGCTACGAAGTCATTGTAGAGAGGTTTACATAAAGAAAATTTATGGGGGAAGATATTGAGGACTAAGTATTGTAAACCACTCAATTTGGAATTATGGTTGTGACAAGAGAATAAAAGTATTAGGGGAGCGTCGGTGGTCTAGCAAGCTTTTTATAAGGAAGTGTCGATGATGGAAAAATGGATGGCTTGGTGTTCCGGGAATGGAGCAAACATTAGATTGGGAGAAGATCCCATTATAGGATCTAATTGTTTCTTCCAGTTATCTTCACAACTAGTTAATTATTTAAGAATGGGTGGATTCTATAAGCTCTGTCCTAGGTGAAAAAAGAAAGTGAAGACCTTGTTACTGGTCATAGCTGGAATTCGGGGGAGGATATCAATATTCCAATTAACCAAAGACCTCTCTAGGATCATTATGTTAAGGGATTAAAACATAGTGGCATTCAACTCAATGAAGAAATTGATATGTTCAGATGGTCGTGGGATGATAGTGGAAGAGAGATTCAAGCCAAATCGACATATGAAACTTTGTCTTTTGAAGGACTTCAGAGGTGGAATGAATGGTGGTGTAATTCTTTGTGGAAGAAAAATTTCCAATTGAAAATAAAGTGCTTCATATGGCTTGTTATAACAAATTACTATCTTCGGAGAATTACCAAAAGAGAGGGGGCATTGGTCTTGGGGGGTGTCTGCTTTGTTTGAAAGCAGAGGAAACCGTAGGCAATCTCTTTGGTTCTTGCTCTTTCTTGATGGAAATCTGGAAGGAATTGGATTTGTGTTGGCATTTTGATCATCAATGGAAATCAAACTCAATATCATAATGTCTATATGAGTGAAAAAAGAATAGTCTTGTGCTCAAAGATCTACCTTTCATAGTGTGGTGGTTTGTATGGAAGCACCGTAATGTTGTGATGTTTGAAGGAAAGCAACGAAACACAGTAATGGTTGCAAAAAAAATTATTAGTTTTTTCTTAGAAGCTATTGTTGCACCTAAAGGTAAGAAGATCATAAAGATTTTTCCAGTGGTCTTTGATGAAGACATACCGATTGGTTGGTTTGATGGTGTTGCAAGCAATTCTCGATGTGGAGCAGGAGCTTTATTAATAATTTCTCAACTTTTGTAGGTAAAGGTGAAATTCAATGGTGGATACAAAACTAATTCGAGAGGAGAACTCTTAGGATTATGGGTTCTTCTAGAGACAACCTCTCTTTGGAAGGTAGTCAAGCTTTAGGTTGCAAGTGACTCGAAGATCATAATTGAATGGTTCAATGGTGTTTTCAAACTTCGGGTAACAACTCTAGATTCTTGGCAGAGGAGAATAACATATTTGAGGAAATAATTTTTATCAATTGAAGCAAGACATATTTACAAAGAACTTAATCGAGAAGCAGATGCTTTATCCAAAGAAGCTCTTTCTTTGGATGAGGGTGTCCTCTTATCTATTTGGAATGGAAATGTTCTTCTTAGGGAAGAGCAAAAGAATATGTTATTCTTCTAGGCAATGTCTCTTTGCTTGGTTTTTAGGGAAGGTCATTAGTGTTTTTGGAGAGTATGAGTATTCAACTTTGAAGCTAAGTTGTTTTTTTATATAAGGGTTTATGATGGGAAGATATGTACTTTATACTTTTCTATACTTTTCTTAGGAAGATTAACAAGGTTGTATTGTTAGTAGTATGGATAGTTCTAAATGATGTATGCAATGTTATTTTATATTTTTAATTTAATATAGTAGTTTTTTATGCCGTGTTATTTTATATTTTTAATTTAATATAGTAGTTTTTTGAGGGCCTGAAAAAAAAGGAATAATATGATTACAAAGTTTCTCATTATAGTTTAATAGATTTTCATGTTTGCAATTATGATTTAAGATGGGTAATTCACGTGGAATTTAATACCACACGACATACATAGACCCCATCTCCTTTTTATTTGTTGGATGCAATGTGTCACCTCGACCATTTTACTTTAGACCATCATAGAGGTTTTAATTATTTTATTTTAAAAGCTTTAAACGTGTTGCACATGGTCTAGAGTCCTTTTGTAAGCCAATAAAGCATCACAGCATGTGTAAACTAGCATACTCTCTAAGCGAGTAAATGAGAATGTTGAAGTAATAAAGGGAAGTGTATATAGTTCCTTTTTTTTTCTAAACAGTGTGAAAGTGTGTTGTAAATATATTAAGGAAGTGGTTGTAAGTGGAGATGAAAAGAAACATTGTAAGAAAAAAGATGAATCCATGTTATGGAAACATTTAACATACCACATAGTTATGTATTACATTCAGTGATCATAGAAGAGTAAAAAAAGGTTATACTGACAAAGCAACTAACTGTGCTTCTTATTTCTTTCTAAGTGCAACATATGCACCATCTTGCATTTTTGTATAACATTCCAAAGAGAAGAAGGGTGAGATGTGCAAGCCTCCTAAGGATTTGATGCGTGATATTGCTGTGAAGGTTNNNGTTCAACCTTTCCAATGTCTATGGTTGCCTTATATAGTGTTAATCCTTAGGATTTATGTAAAGTCAAGGCCCATGACATTTTGAGTGGGATTTGTTTCATGGTGCCACGTTTTATAGGTGGGATTGTAACTTTTGCTTGGTTGATATGGTCCCATTGTGAATCGATATATGTATCAAACTCCACAACAACATACACTAGCAATTTTGGAGGGTTGACTCCTTGTGTGTAGGAAATTTGGGTGACCATTCCTAATGCTCCATTAACCATTCCTGCTTGGATCTACAAATTGGAGGCCGACATGACGCATTGACCAATACATAACAAGATGTTTTGTCCAGATGGTGGTCATCCTCCTCCTTAGAGTTAGAAGAGCTAAGACATTCTATGATGTTGCATGTGATTGGCTTGTTCAATGACTTTACCATTTTCTTATCATGTTGCGAGACCAAAACATTTGTTGCAAATAGGTGTATGGTTGCATCAAATGATTTGCATTCTATCGTAGATAATGATGTATTTGTCCGGGACTAAAGGATCTTCCAAATTTGTTGTAGCGGAGCTGTGTTACTGATGTTTGTCAAGAGGTGACGAAAATGGACCTTCTCTACATCATGGCCATGTTGGCAAAAGATTGTTTGTAAGGTCACAACAATAGTGAAGGAGTTCCACAAATATCTACCTGGTGTTGCGCCTGCATACAAAGGCATGTCCATAACAGGTGGTAGTTGTGCTAGATCACCAACAATAATTATAAAGCAATGACTGAATGGAAAATTATTGTTTTCTGGAAATGCTTCACATAGAAGGATTTCAATATGCATAAATAATTTAGTCATTATGAAGCTCATCTCATCAATGAGCACATAATGTATATGTTTCATTTCTTCTTAGAACATTGCCAATGTTTATGCTTGTAAAGGCTAGTTTTTTTTTATTGGAATCTTAAGTCCATCATGTATAGTGGTTGCTAGTATGTTGAAAGATGCAACTCTAGTGGGAGAAAGAAGTAGTATCAGACTCTGTCCATAGGGAGAGTGCATATTCATTGAAGCTTTAAAGTAACTGATTAGGTAATATTTTTCAGTCCCGGTTGTTCCTTGGATGATCATCATTAGGGGTGGTGCTTTTTTATTTATTGTTGTGAATGATGTAGTATTATGTTGAATGTCTGACATTGTTTGCATGACGATGTATCAGTCCATGGATTGAAATGTTGGTTCCTTTGAAACACATTCATAGAAGGTCGATTGGTTTCAATGAACTATGGTGCAGAAATAAGAACTGCTTCTGGAATTTCTGGATTGTCCCAACAATAATTGGTGTAAAAGTCATGAATTCCAAGGATGTCAAGATCATTGAAGTCTATATTGGCAACAAGGATCAATCTTGATAATAATTCCCACTTATTTATATCCATGTTGGGATGCAAATGTGTAGAATTGTCTTCATCTTCATCAAGTGTTGTTTCTTCAACATTTACAAGAGAACGATGTACATGCCATGCATGGTAGGTTCCTTTTATGTTCTCCCAATTTTGTATGATTGTAACTCTTGAGAGGCCTATGCCAATTGTGAAGTTATGGAATGGTTTGTATAGTAGCAACTCACTCCAACAGAAGTCTTCGAAGGTTTTGGAATCGTGTGTAGGAACGATAGTAAAGCTTAGCCATACAAGGACAATTACTGGGGATTGTCTTCGCCTCTATGGGTCTTTTTTTCGATGGCAACTATAGGACCAATATCTTGCAGTTTCAATTAAAGAGAGTGGATGAAGGCAAGGAGGGAAATTGACATAGGCATCAATGAAGCTAGATCCAGAAAAAACAAACACCTAGTTCTTGTGAGACTCACCGAAATATATGGTGGCCAACATTTAGTGTGATAAAAAGATGGCTACATGTGACAAGGGGGAGCTTCTGCAACATATGGTAGGTTTCTTGGGTGCCTATATCACGGTCTACAATAGCCTTTGTGTGCAAGCGCCTATAGGAAGTTGAAGCAAGGTCTATTAGATGTAATGTATTTGTTATTCTAGTCAACATATGATGATAGCTCTCTGACCTTCCCTCTACTTTAGAAGCATATTTGGAAATGTATTGCAAAGTCGTATGACGGGAGAGGATAGGTTGGCAATCCATATTTTCTCTCCATATTGTAAGCATGTTAGGGTTATGGATGTTTAGACAATCATCATTGCGAGAACGTTCATATTTTTTTTTACCAGTATCATCAATGAATAGAGATGGATCGGTGTGTAAGTTCCATGGGCAATTATATATGCATTGAAGCTTGGAGGCTTTCCTACGGAGACATGTCATCTCTGTATATTTTGTATGGCGTTGTATCCGATTAAGTAGCTCTGTGTAGTCCTCGAATGGGTGTGAAGCAAGGAGGTATGTCGTATTTCTTAAGCAAGGGTCATAGGTAGTCGTATTCTAAGCAAGTGGGTCATTGTTAATGGAACGCTCCGCAGCATATTACATTTGTGAACACACGGTCCTCATGGATTCCAAGCCGTTAGATACTTTTAAAATAAATCCTTAGCATAACTTATTTCATGGGTTCTTCCCAATCCAAATTTCTCATGTCTAGAGCAGCTTGTAACCATAATAAACCATGAATATGTGCTAAGCCCTTGTGTTTCCATTCACACTTGCATGAAATTCATTAAAATAATGTTAAAGAGGTCCCTAAATTGTATGACATTTGTAGAATGTAAGGGGGACACAGGGAGGATACCTATACCAAAATTCCTTCGTGCAAAAGTAATTTTGTAGCATCTCCTCATGGAAGATTTCAAACCTTTATGCATGTATATAATGATATTACGGGTCCTCCATTGTTGTTGCAACAATGGGTTTGAAGGTGGTGAGGTTCCCATTACAACGTGTAAGTCTGGGCATTTTGTGTTTGTTGCACTAAGTATGAAGAAAAATGTTGGGCACCCTAAATGTGTGATCAACATATTTCAATTCTAGCAAGGGTTATATATATATATATATATATATATATATATATATATGGTATATATAATTGATTGTTGTATTTATTTGAAACTAACCAATTTATTTAATGTTAATCATTTAAAAACACAACTAAATATAAATTATTGAAATTTTGTTAATTTAATTTATATTTAATTGTAATTTATATTGTTGTAAAAAGATAAATATATGTTTTTAGATTTAGTGATATCTTAAAATTGATCCTATGTAGTTTTAATCAAAATATCCCCTTAGTATAAAAAAATGAATAAAAAGATTTAAATATTACCTTCTAAATATCTGTAGGAAAACTTTTTTGAGGTTCTATTATTAAAAACTATGATTATAATAATATGATCATACAATAAACTAAATACCAACTCGTTGAAGAAATAGAAAAAAATTTACTCACTCAGTACATCACAAGTCAAATGCCAAACATTCTACGACATTGGATCACTTGAAATATCATCAAGTAATGCCAATATAACAAATATTAATTTTATGTAATTTTAAAGTTAGTTTGAATCTCATAAAGAGTGATATCAAAAACATTCTACGACATTTGATCACTTGAAATATCATCATATAATGCCAATTTAACAATATAACAATTTTAATTTTAATAAATTTCATTTAATTTAATATCTTATCATGTTTACCGGTGATTGAATTTAGTTAATAAAGTTATGGAAAAAAATATAAAAAGAAAGAGTACATAAGTATTTTTAAGAAGGGAGAACTACTTTAAAATTATTAAAAATAAGAATAAGATAATATATAATTATAGATTCAATATAAATACAAATATAATATCACTAAAAATAAAATAATATGCCACCACACCATACTAAATATACAACTGCAATAAAAAAAATAAAGTACAATTTCGGAATAAATACAACTACAATTTAAAATAAAATAAAATAATATGTAACCACAATTTCAATAAGACAATATATAACCCTCGGATAGGGTGCCACTTAGCCCTGGGATAAATCATGACATCTCGATGTCGACATCCCCTACATGCATTCATCCCCTGCCCAAGACGACTCATTTATGCAAACTACACCATCGTGATCTAGCTCTCATGTGTTGCACTAAGTTTCATGTCTTATCAATGGATGGCGTGGTTAAGTTTGGTACATATATGGTGAATGTCATTTATGGTAGTGGAATGGCTCTTTCATGGACCTTGCACCTCACCATCGCCCATTTTACACTGCCCTGGATTTATTTTTCCCTCATTCTTTCTCCTGCTGGCAAACTTGTCTCTACTTCCATCTGTCCCTTCTCCTCTTTCTTCAGCTCCTTGTCTGTTTTCAATCCTTTTTGGCTCCCCTTATGGTTCTTTCCTCCCTCTCTCAGTGTGATGGCTCGTGAACAAGTTAAACCTTGTAGAGGCTCGGGGTCATATCGCAGTTTTGTAGGCCGCCGTTCTTCACCTATCCCATCGTCCATTCTTTCAGATTCTTCTTCGTTTTCCTTTTCCCCTATGTCAAGCCAACGTGATGAGGAGGTTTGGGGATATGCCATAATTCAGGGAAATTTGGCAGCTCCAAGCTCGCCCCTAGAAAGAAGGTCTCCAACAGTCGTTCCTCCTACATTGAACTGCAACGATGCCACAACAAGCAACTCACAGGTTCCAGTGGACAACTCCAACATAATGAATGAGCATAATTCTTTGTTGCCTTAGTTTTCTTAAGACCAACTCCAATTGATCTTTGAACTTCGCAAGGATATTGCAGAACAACATTTATGCCAGGAGATGATGGACCGTCGACCTGTTGACCTCCTCGACTCGCTATCTAGCCAACAATCATGTCAACCTTGTCTAGTATATCATCGTCAGTGTGCGTGCGCTTAACCAGGCATGTTCATCCTTGTGGCGATGACGGTAGCAACCAGTCTAGTGTTTAACTCCAATATTCTGCCATGGTTTTGCTTACCTCTCATTTTAAGTTTCACTAGTTTATATGTATGTTTTAAATTCAAGTTGATTATGTATTCAATCTCACAACTTTAGACATTTTCTTTTGACCTCCAAGAAAAGACTTTTAATGCTATACAAAACCTATGTACTTGGAAGGTAATATAAGCTCTAACTTAAAAATTAAAAAAACAAAACAATATTATAACTGTAATTAAAAAAAAGGGTAAATATCCATAAGAATAAACTAAGATAGTAAATATACATAATAATATTTTTTTAAGTATGGTTTTTCATTACATGATAAGTAATTATATTTACATAATAATATGTAATGTAACATTATATATACAAATAAAATTGTCAAATTAGATTGATGTTTACATTTACATAATATGTAATGTAACATTATATATACAAATAAAATTGTCAATTAGATGGATGTTTACTTTGACATTCCTTTTAGATTAGCTAACGTTGAACTAATTAAGGTTATTTCACCATTGAGATTAAAATCGGTTTATTGGGATTTATGAAAAAGAAGAAATTATTTGGATTTCTTTAAAATGTTATTTAGATACTTGAAAAGTTTTAAGAGAAGCGTTCCAAGATCACTAAAGTTTTGATGACTTAGAAGGTTAGGAAGGTCGGTATTGTGACAAATATTTTGAAATTGGGATCTAATTTGAGTATAGGCAAATAATTCTTGGAAAATTTGTTTTTCATCTTCAACCCTCTTGTGTCACAAAGGTGACTGATTCTTTCCATGATGTTTTGGGGATTGCCCAACCCCTGGTTTCACTATGTAACTCATGAGAATTTTATAATTTCATTAAATTTTTTATTTTTTATTTTTTTTTTCATATTTTGATAATCACATTTTCCCAAAAACAATTTTATTATTCAACAAATAAATATATTATATAATTGCAATTTTTTTATATCTTTTTATCTTTTATATTTTAATAAACACATTTTCCAAAATCAATTTTATCATTTAACAAATAAATATTAAACACAAAAAATAATACACAACTCTTTTACACAATTTTATTATCCAACAAACAAATATAAAAGATAAAAAAAACCTAACTCAATAAATATATATAAATCATATACCAACCAATAAGACACCACTTTTTTTCCACATGAAATTTCTCATTATATTAATAATATTATAATATGTTTTCACAGCATGCCTTACATCATAGTTCCTTGATATCTTTGGCTAAAAAAAACACAAAAAAAACATAGGTACTCATGAATATCATAATCCTTACATAAAGATCTTCGTCTCCTCCAAATCAAAAGAGTACAAAATTCAAAAATAGTAAAAATTGTCTTTCATACTTAGCTATATATTATAGCTATTGTTACCATAATCTAATATTAATATTGGATTGCACAAAATCTCCCCTTGGAGCTTTTTAATACATCTTTAAGAATAGAGTGGGATCCTCATGACCACACTCTCATTGATTTTAGGCTATACTTCTCGACAATTTTGATAGAGCCAATTTTGATAATCTATTCGCCTCTTGATTCTCTTCTCTCTCTATATAGGCAAAAGTTATAATCCTGAAGACTTTTCTATTGTCTTTAATCCTTTCCTTCCAGCTTTCTAAAGAGACAACTTGGAGGGCTTCTTTCCGATTGAGCCAATCAATGACTATCTTTGAATCTCCTAGCACATGTAAGTATGGAATTGACAGTCTAGTAGCTAGGAAAAGAGAGGCCCAGACACCCATGAATTATGCCCTGGTGTTTGTTCCTCGACCACAATTTAGCGTCCATTTGTATGACATGTTTTTGTTGATCTTTATCCAACCTCCTACTCCACTTTGTTCATCATTATGTTAAGCTGCCCCATCAAACCATCCTATGATTCTATCTTCAATTTGTTCACCATTATGTTAAGCTGCACTATCAAACCATCCTATAATTCTATCTTCAAGACAATCCTATGTTGTAGTTATAGAATGAATTTCTTTTACCTTTTACCAAGAAGACACCACTTGTAAACCTTTTCCATCATTATGTCATCAATACACAACCATTCGTCATATATGATCCAAGCATAAGTTTCAGTGATCATATAACCAAATCCGTATTCAAAAATAGAATTAACAATAACTTTTAGAGCAAACCATTTAGCTAAAGCCTTTGACTTTTATTTTTAAGGAAATCCATCTTGAAATCTACGGAAAATATGTTTAGATAATAAAGTTAAAAATATTGTCGATAGGCTAATACATTGACATTTAAGATGCGCATAATCAAGATAAAAATGAAGAACTTAAAACAGAAACACTTAGAAAAAAATTTACGTGCATTTTTAATGTTTTCATTTACAAGAGTAGAAAAGATATATATATATATTATAAAATAGAATTCGATTTATTTGTAGTAGTCGAATTAATTTAAGATCAATTAATACCACAAACCAAACAATAACTTCTACTTGATTTCAGAAAATTCAATAATTCCTTTTAATTTAGCACATACGCATGTTAAATTTATCAACGAATATTAATTTTATAATAGAATAAAACAAACACGTAATTTTAAAATACCTTGGTCTGATGCTAATTCCCCCGTCGATCTGGTTGTTCGTTGTTGAACTGGATCAAACACTTCCCAAACCTTGTTTCCACCCTGCCAACTAGGACAACTTCCTAGCTCCATGATACCATATGGATATCCTGGCCCCCGTGCCCAAAACCCCCAGCAAACCGGTGCCCCCCTGTACTAATCCTCCCGACTACAGAACTCAAACTCTCCTCTCTGCAAATCCAAGAGAACCCTCCAAAATAAAAGTCCCCGTAGAATGATCATCCCTTCCTTCGTAACCTCCTCTGCTCATATCCTCCTTCACCGCCCTTTCTCCTCATTTATTTCCTTATCCCTCCATTCATTCCCTTATCCACATAGTTAATGCCCCTTATCCCATTATTCCTGTTCCTTATCCGTTTATTAATGCCCCTTATCCCCTCCGTATACGTAATCTTTAATTTAACAATATATTTTATTAACCCCTTTAATTCTTTACTTAATTAATTAATGAGTCAATTAATAATTAATTAATCTTTGACAGTCATGAACAAGTAATTAATAATAATTAATTAGTTAATGTTATTTAAGAAATAATTATTGTTTAGCTAACTTTT